>JAXGGA010001237.1:0-162571 GCA_038373865.1 Uloborus plumipes | reverse complement strand
GACTAACATGCTGAAAGCAAGCTTTTGTCAGGTCGCCCAATAAAGCAAATGAGCTTTGTCGAACCTCTGGCATTGGATCCTGCAAAAGAGAAAACATTTCACGCAAATATCCTGACAAATATTCAAAACTTGGATGCAATAAACTTCTATAACATGTATATAAAAACTTCTACAAAAGTTGCATAATATTTTTTGTTTTATATAACCAATTACTCACATATGTTTAAAAACTAAATACCTGCATACACTGGTACAAAAGTTGCATTATATTACTTGACATGACAAGTGCTTCTATGTGGCCATTTAGTCCTTCAGCTAAACCACTAAGCAAATCCAGTGCAACAATCATGAAATCCTTATCTGGAGCTTCAAACTGCTCCGGATTTGAAACATTTGCCTAAAGAAATTGATGAAAATCCTGTTACTACAATTTGAGAAAGGTCATAGACAGAATTAAAAATACATTTAGAACATTAATTGGTTTGATAGATAATATTTTCCATTTGAAGTTAACATTGTAAATCAGTAACACATTCAGTAACTCACCAAATAATTCAACAAAAACTTTGTGGTAGCAAAAAATAAAAATACACAAAAATTGTAATGACTCATTTAAAAAGAAAAAAATATTCTTGTTCTCACAGGCATTTAGACTTCTATAAAAATAAACAATAACTAGACAAACAATTCAATAATTTGTAAGTTAACAATGAACCTGATAAAAAAAGAACTTACTAACAGTGAAAAAAGATTTTGTAAAGTAATAATTGTTATTTCTGATAATACAGGCTATTTAAGTACAGTAGGGAACCAATTATCCGGGATGTTAGGGACCACAGCTATCCCAGATAACTGAATTTCCCGGTTTTCTGGATCACTACGAAGCGATATTTACCAATTGTTTATAAAACCCAAGTTACTATAATAAATAGCAATGCATCTTAAAATCTGAAGAGAAAACTGTCCAGAAGTGCTTATAGATATTATAATGTTAAAAATTTCTGAGCTTTATGCCACTTATATGTTATTTATAAAGAAACCGTTCATATTCATTTAGGTATTTCAAAAGAAAAACGAAAAAAAAAAAAAACCTCTTCATTTTTTAGAAATTGCGAAAATGCGCATTTTAAAAAGGGGCGAAAAAAATAGACAAAATGTTGCCGGTTTTCTGGTTTCCCGGTATTTTGGTTCCCGGATAAAAGATTCTGTACTGTATTTACAATCACCTGCCTCCTCTTAACACAATACATAACATCCATTTTATTAAAACACAAAACTGAGATAGTAATGAATTCTTATTAAAAAAATTTAAGTGGATAATTTTAAAAAATAAATTTGCTTTCAAACGCAAACTACCATCAACTATAAACTAGTTTGGAGGATTAATTTAAATAACTCTGAATAAGTATTTCATAGCCGAATGGGAAAACCCAAACCTTCACCTGAAAACAGTGGTATGTGACAAAATGCAATGGAAACTGTATACAAATACTCAGAATTTTGCGAGTTGGACACATATTTTTACAAATACAATAGTTTACAAAAAAATGTGATACCAACCATAGTTTGATTCAAAGTTTGCTCAACTAAACTAAGACATCGTCGGAAAACTGGTTCGCAATACGGAAGAAAACCAGATTGCAAAGCTGTAGCCACACTTGATAGACACTGCAAATCATTGAAAATTCATTTTTAACACTACATAAACTTCTAGAAAACATTTCAATTAATGGCATTTTCAAAACTTAAAAAAAATTAAAATTTTTAAACATAACTTGAGAAAAAACGAAATCACAACACATAAAACACCACTACTTAATTTCAAAAAAACCACGATACACAAACACAGTATAGGGGTAGTACAAGCAAATAGAGATAACTTCAAGAAACACAGGTTCACATCAGAATTTGTGTCTGTGCGATTCCCACAGTATTTTCTAAAATCCTACTAAAAAATTATTTGTGTGATGTTTTCATACAAATCTCACGTCACACACTAATAAATCCCACCTTTGAAATTTTTTAAGTGTGAACACTGACAAATACTAAACAATTTCACAATAGAAATTTACAACCTGCTTATCAAAAGTACTGAACACCATAAATGAAACAATTTTTAAACATACCACCACAGTCTGTTAAAAAAAAATACAGGGATTGAAATTCAAATTTTATTTTTTTTCTTTTAAAGGAGAAGAAAGGCAGGGATCCGAGACAGTGTGGCAAAAAAAAGACATCCCATCTAGAATCAGGCCCGTCATTTAGGGGAAGAGGGCAGGGGGGTCAATATGAAGAGTCCAGTGTTAGAAATAAGCGGTCGTTAGTCGTATTTTGCGACCAAAATTTTCCATTTGACACCTAAACATCCAAACCCAAAAGATTTTACGATCACAGAAAGCCTTTCTTGTCTGACTCATGATTGACGAAAAGGATTCGTGATAACATTTCTCCTGCTCCTCCCGGCGCTGCAGTTTGTCTGCGAAGCATACCCCCCCCCCCCCCCCCCGTGCTCCACTCTTCTTTAGCCCTCAAGTTGCCACAGCGCACAAACGCATGTGATGCCTCACATGCCTCGCGAAGATATGCATGCGGCGGGCGGCGTTTCTTGTGCGTAGTTATGAGCGGTGCGGTGTTTGTTCCGTGTTTCGTTCAAAGCTCCTTTATTGCCTTCATAATAGAGAAAGTTGATAGCTTACTTTCGTTAGGACGTTTAGGGCGCAGGAGCACCATTATGCATAAGGGGTTTTTTATGGGGGGGGGGGGACAATGAGCAAACAAAATTCTTTTCTGAAAAAAAAAAAGGAAAGAAACATTTTTAATCTAAATAAATAAGAATTTAAAATGTTTTTAAAATTATTTTTTTTTGTTTCCAAAGAGGCCGGCGCCCATGTTTGTTGGCTATTCTCTTGTAAAAATAACGATGTTTAGTTCCCTTGGCCACCCCTTGGCCACTGACCCATCACTCCTCAGTAGTAATGTAGATAATCGAAAACATTCAATGTTGTGGTTTATTCTGTGCCACCCTCCCCTCCCCCATCCACCTAACCGGCATGGCATTCTGTATTTGGCTACTGTTAGAATAAATCGCTGAACCATTGAATCATCAGGAGGACGAGGGGCAGCTGTTCTTTGTTGCAGATTATGATGTGCTGAACTCTAAAACAACTTCAGGCAAGTACCCCCCCCCCCCGCCCGGAAAAAATGAGCAAGCAAAAAATAATTCAAAACATCCATCGAAATTTCCAACAACTTTATCTGCTCCATGCACCCCCCCCCCTCCTTTTCTAATGCTTATTATTAGTAGGCTGATGGCTGATCTTATGCGCTTGAGTCAGCGAAATTATCACTGTGTTGTGTCTACAACCCGCTTGCTCGCTTGGCTTGTTGGGAGCTATAGATGACACAGGATATACATATCTCTTATTTTCAAGGAGTTTGTTTGAGGAAAAAGAAATGAATAGCAATTATAAAAAGAAGCAATAAATGTAAATGTATTTGAAGCTAATTAGACAAAGTTACTTTTTACATTTTAATGAAACTTTTAATGTTTTTTTTAGTTAGTAGATCATTTTAATGAAACATTTAAGTTATTGGATTCAAGTGATTAATTTGGAGAGATCTTCCGATTTTTTTCACAAATCTTTCTATTTTTTATTTGAAGAGGATGGAAGGTATAGCAAATTGATTCAACAGATTGCCAAGAAATTTGGGTGGTAGATGTCCATGGGAAAATTTAAGACTGAGTTTCTGGGGGGGGGGGGGGGTCTTTGAGCAAACAATAGCTCTAATAATTGCCTACATGCTAATTGTTTGATTTTTCGTTATATTTTTGAAAATTTGTTTAGCTTTTACGATTTTATATGGATAATCTTTATTTTTTCCAATTCTGCTAATGAGTTTTACCTTTTTAGCTATTTATCAAAAAACAAGCAGTTTTTATCAAATTTCTCTCATTTTTCCGAAATTTGTGACAAACTGATTATTCCAAAACTAGCAATTTTTTTTACAATCCTGCTTAACATCTTTTTCCAAAACTTTTGATGACTGGTTTGTTTGGATTTTAATAAAATTGATACTAACTGATTAATTCAGCCTTTGATGATTATCATACTTTTTAAAAAGCATTTAGAAAGTGAGTAAAAGATTATCCTCCACCCTTAATTTAGAGCTATTCGAGAGAGTAACTACACAATCCTGAGTTATGATGATGAAATTGCTAGTCTTACTGAGTTAGGTTTTCTGCCCTTAATAGTTTATACACCTTTTGTTCCCCTTCTCCTTAGAGACAGGTCTAGCTCTTTAGAAAACATTTTGCTCTTTTTTAATTGCTTGCAATGTTTTTGTCTATATTTTCCTTTAAAGAATTGCCCTTTCACTTTAAAAGTTATTTTGGACACCAATGCCTTACCATCTCTATTTAATGAATGTTTTTTTCCTATCAGAAAAGGACATTCTGCCTTTTTCAGAATTCTTCTGAACTTTTTAGAAAAAATTCATGATTTCTCGCTTCATGATTTTGGAAGGTATGTTTTCATTATTTAGAATCATCCCAAATAAACTGGTAGGGCATTCCCCCCACCTTGTTAATCCGTCCATAAATCCGTCCATGCAGTTGCTGCATTTTTCCTGCTCTCTATTTGAAGGGTCATCCACTGTTCTGGAAAGGGGAGAGACGAAGGATACAAAGCCCCCCTTGACCCCCCCTATAATTAAATGAAAAGAAAATACATAATAACATCGCATTATATCGGCACATCGCAATGTTATACTAGTGATGTATTGCGATGTTAAAATCTGTAACATCGCCCAGCACTAGTCTGAAACAATAACATTCTATACCATGCTCATTTTCAAACATTGCCAGTAACATATCATACACGAATTGTGTTTGTGTTGCATTTCTGTTAAATAAAGATTTTTTTTTAATTCTGATAATATTTGAATTTTTTTAAAAAATGACGCCTAGATTGTTCATTTTGACGCCTAGAAATTGATCCTAGGAGTCACAATGACACCTAGACTTAAATTTCTATTTCTAACACTGGAAGAGTCCATTATATGAATGGCTGAACATAATATGAGAAGTTGCATCACAATACACTGTTACAGAAAGCAATAATACCTCTAAGAGTGGAAAAAGATCTTTGTCATCATCTTTCAAGTAATTCCATTTTTCAATAAGAGGTGGCATTAACATCCCAATATACTCCTATAAAATTTAAGAATGAAATTCTTATAACAAATCTTTAATTATTAGTTAAATTCATATAACCTATTAAAGCCAACTTCAAACAAAATCAACGTGATTTATTTTGAAAAAAGTCAAA
Organism: Uloborus plumipes; assembly: GCA_038373865.1. Taxonomy (NCBI): domain Eukaryota; kingdom Metazoa; phylum Arthropoda; class Arachnida; order Araneae; family Uloboridae; genus Uloborus; species Uloborus plumipes. The sequence goes on along the minus strand of JAXGGA010001237.1, from coordinate 157,244 downwards.
TAAACAGGAAATTTAACATTCATGCTGGAAACATAGGCCTTGAGCAAAGAAATATTAAAAAATACAACATTTTCTTCAAAAATGGCATACTTTTTTTCTTCAATTTTTTTCTTCGTGGTTTTTACTATAACAATTACTATTAGGTTTGCTGAATCAGTGCCTAGCGAGCTATAAAGGTCAGCTGTCCACTGGTCAGTAACTGAAAACTGAAATTCTCAGGTCTACTTTTTTTCTCCTACAAAGTACTGAAATCTTTCTTCAGATGAATTTTCCAGGGTTTTTATTTGGTGTGTGTAATTAAAAATCATATCAGGAAGTTCTTTTATTTTGTTTCTTTCTCTGTATAAGTTAAAAAGAAAATTACTGAAAAAAATTACTGACTTTTTTTTTTCAGCACAAGAAATTAAGTTTACTCGTGGGCCGCATTTGGCTTGCGGGCCACACGTTGTGCGCCCCAGTTTAAAAGAAAATAAATAAAAAGTTTTTTTTTAACAATAAAAATTCTTTAAAACTTATAAAAGAAAGGTTTAAAAAACGTGCATGCAAAAACTAAAAAGTAAGAGTTTAAGATGTGTTTAAATTGTTTCTTAGTTCTAAAATGAAAATAGTAACAAGTTAAAAGAAATTATTTTACAGAACAATCAATTTTTAGCATTTTTTTTAAGTCAATCTGTATTATGGAGATTTTGTTTAAAAATAAATTTTCTCACGTGATTAATTCTGTTTAAGTTAACATTGAAAAAAAAAAAAAAACAGTAGCAAATAACTTACTTGTTTGTTCAAATGATGTCCTACAGAATCAGCCAAGGTACCGATAGCATCATATAATATTAGAAGATTTTTGTGCTAAAATTAAAAAAAAATTAAATATATGCTTTTCTTTATTTTATTTTGAGCCATATGAAACATTTTTTCAAAGCGTACCTGATATTTGCTGAAAGCAAAGACAAGTGTTTCTAAGATAAATGCAAGGTATGGCACAAGCTCTGTACATGCTTCCTCTTCTAATGTAGCAAAAGCACTACACGCAGCTTCTTGAACTCTTTTATTAGCATCCAAAACTCTCTTCAGAAGCTACATTCAAGAAAATTAAAAATCCACTTTTAAAACTAAAACAACAGTCATTTACCATAAGAGTGATTTGCAAAAAATGATATCATACCAAAACTTAAAACAAAAACATCAATTTATCAATCAAAGAATGAATTATCACCAACAAAATGTTGTGCAATAGTTTAATATAATTTGATTTATTATTTACTCCTAGAAAATTGCAATATTTTAACAATATTACCTCAGTCATAAGAGGTTTCAAATAAGAGTCATGAGACTGTCCAACAACCCAGTGGGAATAACGACTTAGTGTCCAACAGGTGATAGATCGAACAAGGGCTTTCTTATCTGATAAGCATGTTATCAGATATGGAATAAGTTCGGGAAGATGAGGTATCATTCCATTCATACAACCTGAAAATCCAATATATAAAAAAATGTTTGAGCAGAAGTATTGAAAAATACAATTCAAGCAGCAATCTCCAATTAGAATCAAAACATCCGAAAAAGTTTTAAAGTAAAAATATACTCAGATAAGAGTAACCAAGGGGTCTAGTCTCTGCCCATACGTAAATTTACGTACGTTAATTATGCCGCCAACGTACGCACGCATCGTAACGAACACTAATAACGTATGCTGATAACCGTACGTGCGGTAACTGCGTAGTCTCTGCCCAAATATTCCGAACGTACGTTAACATTCGGCGTGTTTACGAACGTACTGAAAAACATTAAGCCACGCCTTTATTCCGATCCAAATCAGCCAATCGAAAAGTAGCGTTACAATAGGCGCGTATCGTAATCGTTGACTTGGCAATGCTCGGCAGACAACGCTTTTACTTTTGTTTTCCATTGTTTGCATACAGACAGATCTTATACTATTACTTATGAGAAAAAACAATGGGTGTCACTAAAAAAATTATTGACAAATATTGGAATTTAGATAAATAACAGCGGGAGTGTATTTTGAATAGTCAAAACAATTGATTTCATGATATATAAGGTATTGTTGTTAACATATATACAGATTAAAGCGTATTGACTGTATGACATATCATAGAATATTGCATCTATCACAATTTAAAGCATGATGGTCATTTGACAACAGCCGAATTGAGTTTTATAAATCGGGTCTTCTTATTTTCAAAGGCAAAAAATTATGTAAAAACGGGAAGATATTGCAGCTTCACAAAAAAAGTAATACTGTTCCTGAATTTGCCGACTTGTCATTTCGAGCTTGCCGATTGAGAAAAGCTCTCATGATCTCCCTTTAGGGCTCCTGAATATGTATAACACTATAATATTTTTCAGAATTTAATTTAAAATATTTTTGTGCTGGATATGGAATTAAAAACAAGTACTACAGGCCCTAATTAACACAATTGCCAGGGCCTGATTATGGCACAGGCCATCTAGGAAAAAGACTGGGGCCTCATCTTCCTAAGGGGCCCCTAATTTTTTAAAAACTGATGCACAGCATTGAAGAATTATGTGTTTTTAAGAAAAAAAATAATGATTCATAAATTGAAAAATAAAAACAATCTCTTTTGATACTTAATTAGCACTTCTCTCATTTAGTTCATTTTATGTTAAGTAAAAAAGATTTCTTTCTTGAGAATTAGCTTTAAAACTCTTGAGCTAAAATGGATATAAAAACAGTATCAGGGCTAGACATAATGCATACAGTGCAACTTCATAGGGCCTTGCATAGCTCCATACAATGATCCCCAAAAATCGCCCCCCTCAGGAGTGCCCACAGGGAGGATTATGGCGCAAGTTTCGCCAACAAAATTTTAGGGGGGGGGGGATTTTTTAAAACTGATTTATTTATTTAAATTATTTATTAATTTAGTTTTTTTATTTAAATTATTTTTTTTTCGTGTGTGTGTGTGGGTGTGCTTGGAATGTGTGGAAGAGAAAAAAAGCGATTATATTCTGCGCATAATTAGTACTTTTAAAAAGTTAATACATGAAAAAATAATAGTTATAATTTAAAAAATAAATAAATAATATTAGAAAAAAGAAATAAAAAAGAGGAAAAAAAATAAAAAGCACAAGAGGGTTGTGAATTTTTTTTGTTTGGGGGGGGGGGATTCGCGCCATTGAGCTTGGGGGGGGGATGGGTAAATACTTTCTCCTTTTTTTGCAAACAAAACATCATTTTTAATGCTTTACGTCCATTTATAGAGTATTATTTCATTATCCTCCCCCAGTGGCGATACAAGGGGGCCAGGGGGCTGGCCCCCTTATATCGCCTCTGCGAAAAATATTTTTTTTTTTGGTGACTTGAAAAGGCAGAGCACAGAAGGGGGCCTCTAAAGTATTGTCGGCCTTGGGCCTAAATTTTTCATTGACAGTGTCATTTATTTACTTATTTATTTATTTTGTGAGAAAATCTTTCCTCGAAATATTGTCGTTACATATCAAATTAAAGCGCATATAATTGTTATTAAAATGAGCTAATATGCAACTCTGTACCTCTCATTGAACTTGAGTTATAATATTTTACAACACTGCCAGCAAGAAAAAAAATGTTTTTTAACGAATTTCAGAAATTAATTACTGATGAATTATGAATAATAGATTTTTTAATATAAAAAAATAGACGTGAGGCCGCCCTGGACTTTTGAAACTGCCCCCCCCTTGAGGTGTTGAATTTCAGAGTTGTAAAAAAAAAAACTTTTTATTTACTTGACATAAAATGTATTTTCAAGGTAAACCGTGCAAAGCCCGGCCACACAGCGTTATTAACAAAGAACAGTATTTAATTCAATTAATTGATGTAATTCTCGCGGCCGATCCGCCCTGCTGTCTAAAAAAAAAAGTCTTCATTTTGCATGAAAAAAGTGCCCCCCCCCCCCCAATCGTGCCGCCCTGGGCTATAGCCCATTAAGCCCATACGTAAATACGGCACTGTTCAAGGGTAGGATTCCCGAAAGTTACATGAAAATCTGAAACGGCCAGGTCGAGATTTCTTTCGTTTTTTGGTTGATTTAATATGGTTGAATAAAAGGAATCTGTGCGAAAAAAATAAACAGCAGTTTTCGTTAGGCGCGAACAAGATTTGCTACTACTCTATAAATGGACGCAAAGCATTAAAAATGATGTTTTGTTTGCAAAATAATGAAGAAAGTACTTACCCGCAAGTGAGCTGGTAGTCCTTCGGCGGGAAAACTATCTTTAATATCTTCCGTGAGGTCAATCAATCGCTAAATTTTTTGTTTATCTGAAAAGTTTCACAAATCTGCGATCTGAAAGCTCGAAAGCATTGAATTGGTCTTTAAACACCATTTCTTTCTATCGTTTCCAATCTTTCAACGTCTTCTAGTTGCTAATCCAACGCAGCAAACGCGGCATCCATCTTGGATTTTAAGTACGCAAAATGGTTTTCCGCCAGAAAGAAGACGGCGTAAATTTTCCGTATGTTTACATTTTAGAGTACGTATTTTGCGTGCGGAAAAAAAGGGCAGAGACTAGCGGGTCTCGCTACATACGTTAAAATGACGTCACGGGTTGGTTTTGAATGCGGAGATTTTTTGCGTATTGGGCAGAGACTAGACCCAATTCTAATCAGGTTTTTACATGAAAATATTATTTTACCCACAGCACAGAAACGGAGGCGTACAGTACATTTAAAATAAATTTGACACTAGACAGTTATTCAATGTAACACATATATTTTTACCAGAACACATATTTCCAGGAATATTATTGACAGGTAATTCAGAATCAAAAATTTAAAGCTGAAGCAATAAGCATGAAATCCGTGTTAGAAATTAAAAAAAAATAAATCTAGGCGGCATGCTGATGCCGAATAAAAATTTCTAGGCGTCTAAATGAACAATCTAGGTTTCATTTTCAACAAATCAAACATATTTATCACAATATAAAAAAATATTTATTCAATAAAAATGTTGGACGTTGCCAATAGTATATTGAAGCTTTAAAATACACAAGGGAGATAGACTTTAAAAAAATTTATTTGCATTTATAAATCACTTTTACACATTTATAGTTCTGGTCACAGTCACCATAAGTCGGGGAGGGGGAGGAACTTTAATGTGATTCATTACTTTAGATTTAGGCATGAAATTTCGTGCCTAGGGTTGGAACAGGCTCGTCATTCCGAACTTTTCCAGAGGGGGGCAAAGGATGTGGACCCAATCTTAAATATTCAAAAAAGTAGCAAAAACCATGCCCATTTTCATGTAAATACACTGATTTAATAAAGCCAGAGGGGGATTACAATTTCCACCGTGTTCAATCGTGCATTTTGAAGTTAATACGGCTTAGACGTTATTCCACTTGTGACATTACTGTCTGACCATGAATGAGATGGAAAGGAGATTATCTCGTAAAAAAGGAAGCTGAAGCATTTATTAGCTTGCAAGTTTGCCTTACAAATGTGTGTTAGCCTCCAAACTAAACAGTCACATTGAAATATAAGAAACACTAGAGTCAAATTTTTCTTTTCCCCCTCATTCAGGTAAAATAGTCTTAACTGGCAGCTTTCCACTTCCATGACAAGCGTTGCCAACCAGTAAATCTGAAGGGTGGCGTTATAACGAGGTTCGATTTCATCACACTTTTACCTAATATTCACACCAACAGAAATAATTTTATATGGGAGGAAAATATCAAATTATTTTGTATCAAAATAAAAACTTAAAACAATAACGCTTACAAACCTTCAGCTATAGCACCTAATGCTAATATGCCTGATTCTTTTATCTCCCAATCCTGATGAAATAAAGTTTCTTTCAATATAGGTAATAAAACTACAAGTAGATCCTCATGGAATACGCTAGCTAGAACATCTAACGCAGCAGCAGAACACTTTCCTGTACAAAAAAGGGGGGAAAACAAGCAGTTTTAGAAGATTTTGATATCTTTTCAATGCATTACCATAATTAACAAATTAAAATTGTTAAATCTGAAGAAATAGTCAATGCTTTAAAAATTGAATTAGACTTAAGATTTGAATAAACAGCTCATTATGAAAGAAATTTGTTCTGAATATTTTAGTAAAGAATATTATGCATCATTTCTTTTATAAGATTAAAATAAAATGACTAAAGAATATTGTTTTATTTTAACTTATGAAAATTTGGTTACTATTTTACTGGACTAATTTCAAAAACACTAATCAATTGTTTAACAACATTTACATTTGTTTTATAAATGGAAAGAATGAAAATATTTATCAATTTAAAATGATTAATTTGTATATATATATATAACTTTCAAATGACTTATTAGGAAACAAACAAGAAGCTTAAAATAATATTTTGTAAGGGAAGATTTTTTTTCTACATCTCAAATAAACTTAAAACAGATTAGAGGGGAAAAAACTTACTCAAATTCCAATCAGATAAAGACGAATCATCATCCAATCCATCATCCGACTCAGTGTCATTCTGTATTTTTAAAAAAATGGCAATTGTAAAAGTTTAATCAGTACAGAAGAACTTAATATTTCCAAATAAAACTGCAGTATTTGTTCATGTATCATTTAAAGAAAATATTAAAACAAATGGAACTCATACAAATGTACATATCATAACAGACTAAATAGAGCCATTACAGTTCGTGTGATGATTAAGACAACTAACAAACTTTTTGGTTGAAATTCATAACTTCATTATCTGCATTGGGTAAAAAAATGTAGCTAGGTATTCTCTAATACTACTCTTGCAGAAACACATTTAGTTTATCTTGCAAAGTAACAACACAATGAAGTTGTCAAAGCTAGCACTAAATTTGAAACAATTCACGCTTCGCAGCATAGCAGTAAACTTGTAATTCATTACTAGCATAAAGAGTATCAAAAACTATTTTTGAAATTTTATTTATTTCTTTCAATTTTACATCTTCGGTTTTTGAAAATACAAATCCTATATATATAAACCTTATGCCATAAATATTAACTGATTTTTATTATTATTTTTTTAATCTTCTTTAAAACTATGTTATTTATCATACATATTGCAGATCATGAAAGCTTATGAACAAGAAAAATAAAGTTAAGAAATTATGAAAATGAAGTTCAATCAAATGGAAATGGTATTTTTACTGCAAATCTTATAAAGTATGCCAACATCTTAAATACGAGCAGTTCAGATTTAATTATGAGCCACACAAATTCATTTCTTCTATCTTAAAATTTACTAGTTGTACTGTACCGTGTGGTCGCTCGCTGGTATTCTAATTTCACATTAGCTACCAGTTTTTTCGGCTCTCTCTGCTCTATAAAAGGATTTTTGCCTCCAACTTGGTTACTTTCGTATTCCATGCTGATGAGTGCATAATAAGCTACGAAGCTGCAGTCCATGGATTGAAATAACAGAGTTGGCGGTGTATTGCATGTCCCTGCCTTAGCCACTGCTTAAGGGTGGTTACTCACTGCTTTAAACATTAATATGACATTGATGTTTTATGCTTATTAAATTGAAAACAAATTTTATTAAAACAGGCAAAAAGATTATTTTTCATACAGAGAAAAATAATCATGTTCTACTGAAACAAAAGAAGATTTTAATCTTGCAGAAGGATTCGCACAAGGGCATGAAATAAAGCGTTTCCAGCAACCATTTCCAAATTCCCAATTAATAAAGATTGCTTTTCGCATTGCCTTTACTGTTCTCTAACTAGAGGACATTCAGATCACATAATTTTCATCGCTGATTTTTCTATTTTTATTTGCTTTAAGAAGACAACTTGCATAAAATTTCATAACAAACTAAAATTTCAATGAAACTTTTTTTAAATGAGGTCAATTTCTTATTTCACTATTTAATTTTCATATCTAACACACAGTTTACATTTTTTTACATTTTAAAAAAATTTACATTTTGTATGATTACTGGTACCACAAAAATAAAAAGATTTTAAATGAACTATTTGATATTTCACATGTGCATACTAAATTTTTAATAATTTGATGGAAAAATATTCCTTCAATGAGAAAGATCAATATTTATTTGCTACTAGTAGATATGCCGGCGTCGCACAGGTTTAAATGCAACGTGTAAAATCCAAGAAGATATTTTTTGTGACAACGTGGCCAGTCAAATCGGCGTGAAGGAGAAAGTAAAATCAAACTTAAATGTGTTATTAATCTGTGGTGATTTTCTGAAAAACAGCGTTTCCATTTTTGAAGAATTAAAAACAGAAGTATTATATCCTCAAGGATGATTACTCACGAAAGAAATACTTCTTAACTATTTGAATTGAGAGAAGCCTCAGTTCAAATTCCATGTGAAGCTAAGACAATATCAAACTCAAAATTAGTTGTTGAGGAGAAGCACTAAATAATGATTTGAATGTAAGAAAGACTTTAGAGAAGAAAATAAGAGATTTAATGTGGAAGTTTGAAGTAAAACTGGAATAAAAAAAGAAATACTAGTCAGATTTTTTTTTTAATTGGTCTCTTGATGTGCCCAGTGATGACACAAACAAACTGAAATTTTTAGCGAAATCCGACGGGTAGTTTTTGAGTCTATAAAGATATACATAGGTACAAGGTACATACATTCATTTTTATATTTATAGATAGATTTCCAAGTTATTAATATTAGACAAGAATTTTTCATTTACTAAAAAAAGTGGAAATGCACAAATATTTTGCTCAAAGTGGTTTCTTTCCACTAATTCTTCCAGGGTAGGAAAAAAATGAACAGCCGTGGCAAGAAGGGAATTCTATTAGTGAGGATAACACAAGGAAAATAACCAATGTTTTTGAATGCTTCAACGCACTCAATGTATCTAGATGTTTTTCAAATAATGTAAATACTTTTATTTTAAAAAAAGTTTACATAAAGAGTTTTTTAGTTTAATAGATTTACTCTTAAAAGCTGTGAATTCAATTATTTGTTATCCATTTAAGTAGGAATAACATTACATGTAAAATGCTTACCTCTGCATTATCATCCATATGCTTTTGACTATGTGTTTTTGATTTATGAAACCTTGGTCGTATATCTTCTTCCCTGTCTGGAATCATTTCATCTTGCTCCACATCACCCTTGTTGGAAATTATACAGGAAATTTCAATAAAACCAGATAAAATTAAGAATTTTAAATAATTTTATTAATGATAAATGCAATTTTAATTAACTTAAACATCACATTTAAGCACACACCATTAAGCTATTAAGCATAACATTTTATACTACGTTAACATCAGAATTAGGGGAGAAATTACAGGAAAACAAAAGGAAAATTGATTCTGAACAGCTAAAACCATGAAAAACTTACTTTGAGCAAAATGATATCAAGCTCTGAGTATTTCATGCCTCGCACTAAAGTTGGAATGAGTCTTTGCAAATGAGGAGACAAAGCTTCTTTACAGATAGGTTCATCCGCTAATGACAGCCAAAACTCACAGGCTTCCAATGCAACACCTTCATCTAAATCTTGAGTCCTCATTAACATATACTGTGTGAAGAAAAAACAGTAATTATCAATATTTCACAGACAATATATAAAATATATCCCTTTAGTCAGGAATAATTCAGAATCAAAAGACGTTCTTCTTGGTGGTTTCCTTACCCGGCAAAAAAATTACGAATGAAAAACTCTCAGTGTATTCACATATCTTTTAATATTTATACTCTTAATCCTACAAAAAGTTACAAAATTTCATTTAGGACATTTATAGCATGTCGAAACTGCAAGTGTTTAGGGAAAGAGTAAATTTTACAATTGAAAATATTGCAGACCCCAAAGTGAGTTTTATTCGAAAAAAGTATAAAATAAATTAAAACACAAAGTAGAAAACGTAAAAAAAAAAAATTTGAAAAAATGTAGGAACCACAGTTCGAGGAGGGGGGGAGGTGGCAAAAATAAAAAGAAAACAAATTTAGAAAAGTTTACTATAGAATATAGAAAAATGATTCACCCATAATTGCAAAAATACTCATCATAGCAAAATATTTAATTATAACTCCCACTTTCATGGAATGTCTCATGAATAAAATTGATTCTGTATCTAATAGTCACTTGACTTTTAAGTGGATTTTTTTTTTAAAGATTTTTTAACAGTTAGGTCGTAACTAAAAAAACTCAGCTTAAAATTTTTGAGCCTTTGTATCCAGCTGTCTTTTCTACTTCTATGGACAAGGGACCGTTGCACGGAATTGGTGGTTAGCTGAAACACCATGCGTTTGTTGAAACTAAAGCACGTAGTCTTATCGTTACGGATGTCAAAAGTTTTGTCACTTGTGCAAACACTGCAAGCAGGAAGATAGCAGTCATCTTTATTCAAAGATGTTACGCTCTCGCAAGTGGATAAACTTGAATGAATCTAGTTTGATATAAATGAAATGCCTTCAACTCGTTTAGTACATTGCAATAAGATTGCAGGCAAGTATTGCATGAAATATTCTGTTATGTAAAACAGCCAACACAATGATAAAATTCAACTTAAAAGCTAGAAAATCGGAAGCCATACAAACTGAATTATAACTCATACAGAGCTATCAATATTTGATGAGAAATCCAAACCCTTCAGGTGCACAAGTGCGCATTTTAACGATCAGTAAAAACGAAATACGTAATAGTATTGTGCTTCCAAAACCTTCATTAGACAGAAAAGAGATATGACTTAATCCAGCATAACTTGCAACGAGCTGCAAATAATTCATACTACTAAATAGACTTCTTAAAAAAAAGTTCCACTCTTAGTATTTATTTAAAATAAGCTGTAATAACAATCTGAAGTTTTTAAAACTCCAGTAATTTAGAACTGATATGTCCGTTACTTTTTTGTAATACTGTTGTCCCCGCTTAATCAGGTAACGGATAAACGAATACCCCGCTTATACGAATAAAATATCTCGGAACCGAATAATTCCCGTGCCGTTGACGCAAGGTTAAAGATCCCCGTTTAATCGAATAATATTTCTCGGAACCTACAGTATTCGTTTAAGCGTGGCCGACAGTACGTCAATTACAACCCATGCTCTCCTAAATGGGCAATTTACACCTCTTTTTTTTTTTTAATTTATCAAAATACAGTAGAGAACCAATTATCCGGGATGTTTGGGACCACAGCTATCCCGGATAACTGAATTTCCCGGTTTTTTGGATCGCTACAAAGCGATATTTGCCAATTGTTTATAAAACCCAAGTTACTATAACAAATAGTAATGCAACTTAAAATCTGAAGAGAAAACAATCCAGAAGTGCTCATAAATATTACAATATTAAAAATTTCTGAGCTATATGCCACTTATATGGTATTTATGAAGAAACCGTTCATATTCATTTAGGTATTTTAAAAGAAAAACAAAAAACAAAAAAAAAAGCTCTTCGTTTTTTAGAAATTGCCGAAAATGCGTATTTTAAAAAGTGGCGGAAAAATCGACAAAATGTTGCCGGTTTTCTGGTTTCCCGGTATTTTGGTTCCTGGATAAAAGGTTCTGTACTATATTGTAAAGCCATATGTTTTTATCACTCTGATCGATTGAAATGAATTACAAATCAATTTTTTGCATGTACAGTTTCAGCAATTTTTGAGATGTTTCTGAAGGCCAAAAAACTTCTCATTTGTGAGATACGTCTGTTACGAAGTTAAAAAATTATAAAAAATATTAGTTTTGAAAAATTGCAAAATTTAATTGCATAATATATAAGTAGAGTCCATGTACTTTATAAAGTGTTATGAAGCGTACGCAGGGGTGTACCCCCCCCAAGCCTAATAGTGCAAATCCCCCCCCCCAAATTTTTCACAACCCCCTTTTTATTTTTACCCCTCTTTTTTATTTTATTTTTTTAAATATTACTTCTTTTTTTTAAACATTATTTGTTTATTTTTTTATATTATAACTATTATTTTTTTATATAATAATTTAAAAAAAAACTAATTAATGCAGGAGAAAACCACTTTTCCCCTTTCAGACATTCCAAGCACATACAACATATACAAAAAAAAATAATAAATAATAAAATAATAATAAAGAAATAATTCAAATTAAAAAATTTAATTTATGAATAATTTAAATTTAAAAAATCAGAAAATAATTTAAATAAATAAATTAGGTTAAAATAATCCCCCCCCCAAAAATTTTGACGGCAAAACTTGCGCCATAATATAGCTGAAAACTGGGAAATTTGGTTATTAGCCAGTGGCCAGTGGACTCAATTATATTAGTCTCCACTTTTTAAAGTTAGTCGCCACTTTTTAAAACTGCAACTAACGAAGCACTGTTAATACGTTTTACGTTTTATATGTTTTTAAATGGGTTCCAGAAGCGTTCAATATATATTGATGTAAACCAACAAGTTGTATATTTATTTGTATGTTTCCCTTATACAGTCCCTTTAAAATCGTATAAACGGTGCTTCACTTTATGTTTCAAATTTTTATGAATAACGAAAAAAAGTATCAGAATATCGCTCACGTAAGAAAGGTGATAGAACTCAAAAGCACAAAATTTTACAGAAGAGACAGAAAAGAATTTAAACTTTAAGTACAGCCTAAAACAAGGAAAAGTTCAGTTTTAGAGCATTAGTAACTGATTTTGCAAACCATAGGGACCCTTATGATTTTTTTTGTAAACAACATCTCAAACTGTTATATATTTCTACATGAACCGCAAAATGTACCCATTTGCTCAGTCATAAATAAGATCAAGTCAAAAGTAATTAACTAGTTTCATACTATATTCTTAATACTTAACTAACATTTTATATAGAACAAAAATGCATGCCGTATATACTCGCGTATAAGTCGAAAAATTTAGTCCCAAAAATGAAGTTGAAAGTTAGGGGGACGACTTATACGCGGGGCAGAGTTTCGAAAAATTTTCCCGAACAACTTTTGGAAAAAAGACACTCAAAAACGAGGAGATTTTTCAGATTCAGTCCAACTATTTTAAACAGACGCTAAAGAAGGAAATACTCATACATTCTACTGTATTTTTGCATGATTTGATTGTGAAATAAAGAATAAATATTAACAATAAACGACCGACGTCGTGAAAAGTGCGGGAATTGCGAATTCGCGAATTTTTCGATTGATGGTGTTCATCCTTTTGAAACAATGTAATACGGCTACATCGCAAAATTTATTGATAATAATAATGCAAAATAAAAGCAACAAATAGCAAAAATCGTCGCTGCAAAATCGAACCCTTACAAAAACCGCGATCGTAAAATCGAACCCTTTACGAAAATCGCGATCGCAAAAATGAACTCTTTTTGTAAAAAAGAATAACAATCGGGTTATTTTCAACACAAGAAAGCTCACTGCATTCCATTTTCCTTCTTTTTAAAACGCTTATATATTTAAAAATCGCGGTAAAACATTCCCGGATCGGTCCCGTTTTACAAAAATCGAGATCGCAAAAATGAACCCTTTTGGTGAAAAGGAATGACAATCGTGCTGTTTTTAACACAAGAATGTTCCAGTGCGTTTCAATTTCCTTCTTTTCAAAACATTTATATTTAAAAATCGCGGCAAAAGGTTCCCGATCATTTCAGAAAGTGCGGTCTCGACTTATACGCGGGTTTTCGATTTTTTCCCGATTTTCCTTAAAAAAGTTGGGGGGTCGACTTATACGCGAGTATATACGGTAGTTATACGTATCTTCTCTATATATATTTGCTGATTTTCTGACTAAAAGAATGTATTTTATAATGATGAGTTTAGTTAACTAGAAACATTTAAAAGTAGAGTAATAAATAATGCTAAAAACAAGAAACCAGCGTTAAATTGTTTATTTAAACTCATCATGTACTTGATTAAAATGGTATGATAAGTTTCAATTATTTATATATGCTCTGAAAAAGAAAAAGGATTTTAAATTTGTATTGAGATTTAATTGATCTTATTAAAACTATAAAAATACATAACATTTTATTAATGTTATTTTAAGTGACTCCTCTTCTTCAATTTTGCGCTTTCCCCCACGTGATCGCTGAGCAGCCATTCCAAAGCAGGTGGCACGTGCAGGGTTCAAAGTTCTAAGTGCAAATGACGAATGGCGGTTCCTGTTGTGGCTCAATTCCTCCCTCTAGCGATGGGGAGGAGAGGTGGGAAAGAACTACATGGAAGTAGCGCGGAACAGGAGGGGGGGAAATGTGGTTGGATTGGGAATGTTTAGAGTGACTGAGCAAGAGTGGCGACCAAGGGTGGCGATCGATGCCACATTTTTTAATCGCCACTTTTGCAACTTTAATCGCCACGTGGCGAGTGGCGACCGCTAATTTTCAGCTATACGCCATAATCACCCCCTGTGAGCACCCCTGAGCGTGCGTTATAAAGTGTTAAAGCTTTAAATGATACGTCTGTTCCGGTGGAATTTCCCTTAAACAACAGTCCTAAGTATTAAATACCTTCTTACCTTTTAGTTCAGCAGAATTATGAATTACACGATATAACAGAAATATGGAAAGTAGGCTTGTTTTATTGTTGTTCAATGTCATTCAAATTCAACTGAATTTATTAAATAAAATTTTTCTTTTTTTTACCACTGCATTACCAAAAGAAAGTTTTGAAACATCTCTATTTCCAGCATTTCCCCGAGTTATGTTCTTTGAGTATTATTTTAATTTGTATCATCAGACTAATAATGAAAGACATAATTATATACCAATTTGCTGTTTTGAATCTCAAGTGGATTATGTGCATTTTTTTTTTTTACTTCCTTTTACGTAGTAAAGGAAGTATTGTGATCGCGAAAAAAAATATCATTCAAATTTGAGTCTAAATTTTGATTTTGCTCACCCCCGAATGAATGTTCAGTAGTTTTTTTGACCTGTCAGCACGTGCATATGTACCTACCAACATAGAAGCAGCCGAAAAATCCTTTTCAACCACCCCCGAGTTAATTACGACAAATTTTCTCATGACGTCTGTATGTACGTATGTGCGTATGTGTCTCGCATAACTCAAAAACTATATGCCTTAGAAACTTCTAGCTTGGTATGTAGGCTCTGAGGATGGTCTAGTTGTGCACCTCCCCTTGTGGTTGCATTCGAATGTTCCCAAGGGGGTGTTTTACCCCTTTTTTGAGGTAAATCAGTGTTAATGTCAATGCAGACTCAAGTGATATGAATTGGCGCGACCACTTGGCGATATGTCGCCAAGCTTTTGGTCGCCAAGTGTTTGACGCCAACTTGGCGACAAATTTGGCGAAAAAAATATTTTTTGAATTTGGGTTCAACTTGGCGCTATTGGCGATATTTTGCGAAAAATTCACTGAATGATATTAAAATCAGCAATATTTAGAAAATTAACCATTGTAAAATATTTTTTGCATTGTTTCGTGGCAGATTAGGGGAGCAAATATTTGAATTGTTACCTTGCTCACTCCAAGCACTTTTTTTTAACACTTAAGGCAACTACTAAGAAATTATAACGTAAAAGGAAGTAGTGTGGGGTCCATACCAGATTTTTTTTTTCAAGTTTTTAAAATATAATCAGTTTTTGCCATTTTTCACAAGGCCTTTTCCTGGTTTTTTCCACTATCTTGGAAAAAATGTCACTTGGCCGGAAAAATGGCTAACCCCAGTTGGATGGTGTTATGCAAAAAGGAGTTAACCCACAAAAACCCGATTTTGAGATAGAGGGCTTTAAAGTCAACAAACTCTGGCAAAAAGCATGGAGCTCTATATCAATATACCAATGATATGTTACCATGAAATGCTGATAGGGCTTAAATATTTTTGCTTAATGTAGAAAGCAACATATTTTACCATCACAGTTGGATAACTCATTTTTTTATGTTTTGTGGGTTAACTCCTTTTTGCATAACACCATCCAGTTTTAAATATAATGATTTCTATACAATTAATAAAAAAAGAATAAATTAATAACAGCTAGAATCCAAAAAAAAAATTAAGGAAAAAAGTTGTTAGAATAAAAAATCAATTTTGGTTAACTTAGATAAATTCCTACTCCAAAAATAATTGAAATATTTGTAGGAAGGAAAAGTGGGTGATAATTTCAAACACGTTTGGCAATTTTTATGCGTTTTCAAAGTTGGAGATTGCTTGAAAACTACACCTGAACCATTGCAAAAATTCCATTTAAGCACTCAACATCTTAGAAAGTTTGTGAAAATTATTCATATGCTTAAAACAAACTAGAATTTTATGCATTGAAAAACATTGAGAAACTAGCAAGAGATTTAACTTCCAGCAAAAAATTTCTACTAAGTTATATTTTGTTTCAATATTATTGATTTCTTAAGTTACTAGATAATTAAAAGAAGTAACAGGGAAAGAAAAAACAAGAAATAAAGAGACTTTAAATTTGTCTTGGTACCTTAAAGGAGTGGAAATTTTAGCCGATTGAAAAAAAAATAAATAAAAAGGACAATTTTGTGAGATGCAAGTTATTATTGGGGAATTTAGTGGGAAAAAAATTTGGAACTCAGCACAAAAAAGCAAAAAATAAATACTTTGTTTTCTGCTTAAGAACTCTCCCCTTAATAGGGTGAAGATGAAACAATAAGGAAACAAAGGGGAAGGGAATGATATCCAGTTGATTATGATCAAGCCCGTCATTTAGGGGAGACGGGGGACGATTGCTTCTCCCGACGTTGGGAAATATAAATGTATTTACAGTAAGTTGGCATGATTAATGCTGTTTTTTACAGAGAAATTACCACTTTGGAGCAGACAAAAGCGTTTTGGAATAGCTACGTGAACATTGATTATTGATCCAACGTTATTCAATAACTGGACAAATTTTAACAATTGGTACTTAATATTAAAAAATTTCTCTGGAAAATTTTTCTTCTATTTTTTAATGCTCATTTATTTTTAAGTCGTAGACTGCATACATAGTAAAATAGTAGTGCATACATAGTATAAACATATATACATAGTATCTCCATTCCTGATTAGAAAGTAAATAATGATAAAAACATGGTTAATTTCCACCAAAACCAATCACAATGGGAAATATTTTGGGAGGATGGTGTCAGGAAGACAAGCATCATGAGTCTCAGGGCAAAAAAAAATTTCAAAGACCAAATATGCAACTAATAATTACAAAAAACAATAAGTTTATTCTGATCATCCTTTTTCTAACTTTATACCAATTTATAAAAATAGCTCGCTGATTTTCTTAAGTCAACTGAAACCACACAAGTATTTCATTAAATAAACTTTAAGAACGACAGCTAAATCGAAATTCTCTCTTGTTTAAAAGAATTGAAACAGGCAAGTTTTTGCAAATTTTACAGATTTTCTCGGACCAAAGATTTAAAAAAAATTAGTTTTAGTTTGGAGGAAGAACAACAAAATATATATATATATATATATATATACACATAGATAAAATGAATTTTCCCTCTGTAAAAAACTAAGAAATTATCTGAAGGCTTAAGTTTTAATTCCTATAAACAATGCAAAAAGATTGAACACATACACCTGACAGGTTTGTCGACTATTTTATGATTTTAAAAGATTCAGACTAAAACATAAATCAAAATATAGATATTAAAGCCAAAGATTTCAGTAATAAAGTTGTAACAAAACAGCCAAAAATGCCAATATTGATAACTAAAGCGTTTTAAAGCAACTTTGGAGCAAAATAAGTTAAAAAATACATTTCCGAGCAAGTGGTGTTTGGAATCACACATTGGCGCAGCTTTGGGGCAAAAAACAAATTGTGGAGAAAAATTTGAGGAATAACAAAGTGAGAGGAAAGAGGAAAATTGACAAAAACAGAAACATTGAATTTGAGGTTGAATCTCACACCTCTGACAAACACTTGAAATAAATCAATTTTATGCAGTTTTGAAATCAAAACATGTATACATACTTAATAAAATACTCGATTAAATGTGAAGTAACCTACTTATTCTAAAATAGAAATTTTTATCCCAATTCTTTAATGTTACATAATAATAATATGGTTGTAACTATCAGGGAAGAAAAATAATGAAATCTCCTACAGCAATGCAGTCGATTCTAAACATTACAGTATTGAAAGTATTAATATTAGGTAAAAAAGCTGAAAGGCATGATAAAATTACTTATACCAGCCAAACTTTGTATGCTTTTAAAACTAATTAAAAAGTTGGTTACCTTTCAATAAAGTGCAAATGTATATAATATACATTCATATTACCAAAGATTGTGAAAAAATAAAATAATTTACAATTGAAAAAGAAATAATTCCCACCAACAAACTGAAAGATATGAGTGAAAGAAAAAAACTATGCTCTTTGAATGAAAAAGCACATTGGCAATCAACAGGGGCGGCATTTCAGCATTTCGTTTGAGGGGGCGAGTTTGTTAAATATGAATTTAATTTAGTATGGAATGAAATACATTTGGTAAAAATGAAGCTATAAAAAAATTTATTTAATCTTAAGGGAAAAAAAGGTTTATTTAAGCAACCCCATAAAGTAGCTTGATAAATTCAAAAATTCATATGAGGATCTTAGAAAATTTCAAGATTTCTAATTTATGTAGATTTTACGTGATTACTGGTGGTTCAAATGATGTAAAACTTTATTACAAAAACTGTTCGTGTTAAAATTTCTGCACTTTCTTCAACTATTATTGAAAGTTAGTGAGCTTTTTCATTTCCTTTTACATATGATCATTGGTTTGTGATTCATACAAATTGAGTTTACACAGTTCTTATTATTCTGTGCAAAATTTGGGGGTGCGACCGCCCCCTCTTGCCCCCCTTATTTGCCGCCCCTGGCAATGAACATTTTTGAAAATAGTAGCACTAGTGAAAGTGTCACTTTTATGAAACTAATTTGCTATTAGAAACTTCCCAACACCAAAAAGTCAGCAAAAATCATATTTAAATAGACTATTTTGTAGCATTCCTGTAAAATTTCAAATAAATATTTTACAACTGACAAAAGGAAATTGAAAGTGTAACAATGAAATTTCAAGTCATAAGAACGGGTAAATTTGTTTAAATAATTCATTTTTGCTTACTTCTATAATATGATGCATGTGTGGTATTAATCTGTCCATTCGAACTTCCAATAGCATAACGAGAGCTCTGCAAACATTTTTTCGAACCTCTGGATCTTCATCAGAAGCCAAATGAAATAAATTCTGAATTTTGAAGAAAAAATACATGAGTACTTTTGGAAGTGTCTTAAGTATTTTCAAAAAGAGGTAAAATTACACATGCATACAAGATTTTAACAACATTTATCTTAAATAACTTTATTTCTAATTAGAACAAAATTATACATTACTTTTTTATTCTTCTTTAAAAATGATAACATTATTAACATTTTTTAATGTAAAAATGTCAAACGACATGATGCTATAATTTACAGACTTCCTAAATGTTAAACACCTTATTTGGTTCAACTTAAGATTCAACAAATGAATCAAAACTATTTACTATTTCTGATTATTTTCAAGATTGAAACAGTGCCCTTTTACAGCACAATGAAATTTGAAATAAAACGCAATCCTACAGCAACAAAGTGCAAAGACACGCATATTTTGTTCGTTGTTCAAAAGATTTCGATGTAATGAAATTTGTAATATAATAAAAATTAAATTAGATTAAAATTGATTTTTTTTTTCCACTGAAAAGGATATTTTGTTGTATTTGTAGAGACAAGATTTACTGAAAACAAAAGTGCATTACAGAACATAATGATCAAAAACAAAAAAAGTTATTATAATTTAATTAAAATACATATAAAATGATATCAATTTCATCTTACATCTGGCATTTTCCTAAATTAAAGATTGCACATAATAAAATGTTTCATTACCTCTAAAAATGCATCAATATGTAGCATCAGAACTTGTGTCCTATTTATAATAAATTGATTAACACAAGCTATAGCATGAGAGCGAATTTTAGGGCTACTATGCCTAAAAAATTGTAAAAACTTTGGTATTAAAATATTTAAAGGCCTATTTAAAGCATCTGAATCCAAGAATTCAGCAGAATCTTCACAAATTTTTTGAAGAGCACCAAAAGAACCCTGAAATGAAAATAAATTATCAACTTAATTATGAGTCAAACAATTCTTTTTACAGAAACAATTATGTGAATTAAAATCAAATTAAAAACAATGTTTTACACAAATTTGTGCAGCAAAAACCATGCATATCAGGCACATTTTGACTGCTTTTTTTGCTCCAAAGTTGATACACCAACTGAAGGATAAAGTTAAAGTTCAAGAAACGCTTTTATTACTTACTTTTACTATATGTATGTGTGTACCTCTGAGGCGGGGGGGGGGGGTTGAAAAAGTCCAACCTGCGTGGGTTTTTGGTGAACCAGGGACGTTTCGGGTTTTTCAAGAATCATTTCAATTTCATTCTATATTCGAACATTGTATACCTACTTTTACATTGCATAGAATCAGGGGAGCCAGAAGAGAGGTCACTGATCTCCTAAAAAACTTCTTCGACAAATTTGGAAAAATCATCGTAATATTGAATTTTTTAAATTGATAAAAAATTTTTAATTAATACTGAATTGAATTTATAGACTGAAATAACGATTGCCTTTGTTGATCTTTTATGTTTAAAAAAAAAAAAAACAAATAAGTGAAATTCACATGCAGTTTTCTTTAATAACTAATAAACTGTCAGGAAAGGATGATGGTATTTTTGGATCAGGTACTGACCAAAACTAAATATTATAACAAACTAAATATTATAACTAAATTGATGAACACCAATGTATGTTTGGTATGGATCAAAATATTTGTAATATTCAGTTTGTTTCTGAAATAAATGTTTTCAATACGGAGTAAATTAAAAAAAAAAAAAAAAAAACACTTTGCTGACATAGTGGGTATTTTCAAGTGGGCCCACCCAAAAAAAACCCGGGTGGGTTTTTTCGTTCTGGGCCCACTTTACAGAACCCCTGCTGTGAAGCGTAATGTTCTCGCAAAGTGATGGTTTTTAAGAGATCTCTTATGGCGTTGATTTCGCAGATTTGTGAGTCTTTTCTTAATACATCACTTTTGCGTCTTACGATTGCATCTGGGTCATGAGGTGTTGTCTGGCTATTAGTATTAGTATGCATACTTCTTTCCTTTTTTGCCAATCTGTCTGCCGCTTTGTTTCCTGGGATTTCAAAGTGTGCCCGTATTCATTGCAGAGTGCAGAGCTTGTCCAAGTCCTCCAGTCATTTTACATAGGGCAGGATATCTTGTGTCAGTCCAGTTCAGCCCTTTATGGATTGTTTCTAAGGTTGCTTTGCTGTCACAAAAAATCACCAGTCTGCTCTGTTTTTCGAGAGACAGGAATTCCTCTAAAGCGAAGTTGATTGCTCTTACTTCAAGTAGGCCACATTTAGGGTGATCAATTGCCCCCCCCTCCCCGACTTTGGGAAATCAATGTGTTAACAGAAGAGTGGGTGTGGTTATTGCTGTTTACAGAATAGCATTGTGTTTACACCCTTTGATTTTCATAAATTAGCAGCTCTCTGAATTTCGAATATTTGAGAGAACTAAAAGTGAGAAAAAATATACCTTCTTTTAATCTGAGTACCCTAGAAATCTAACTATCCTAGGAATCAGTACTAACTTAATAACAATAAAGAATTTTAGCAGACATCAAGACCAGGGGCCGTGGTCACTAGATTAGTAAGGCGTCAGCTTCGTAATCGGAGGTTCCCTCGTTCGATCCTAGCCGATCATAGATCCATCGTCCTCACTAATGGTGGCTGAGCGACATTAAATAAGGGCCGTGGTCATAAAGTCCTCCAAGTAAATCAATACCTCTAGGGGGTACTGGACAAGGAGTTTGCTTGGCTTCAAGTCTGGATCAAAAAAACAGAGCGTTTTTCAGGGCCCCATTGCGGCTAAAACACAAGTTGTGGCAGGTAGGGGGGCGGGGCAATGGAGTGTGAAGTGAAGACATCAAAACCATGATGCATGTACATGGGTGGAGCGAAAAACAAAAATTTTGTAATTTTTTTCCTGTAATACCCAGCAAAAGCTGTGCATGCGTAAGTACAAAACACGTGTAAAATGTGCAAGTTTGAACAACTCCTCAAAAATTTTTTTGAAAATAGAAAAAATCACCATTTTTGTTCTATAACCATTAAAATGCTTCCTTTTAACACTCTTTTCATGCATCTTTAAACTTATTTACATTCTATTCAGTATTAAGTTCGTACATAAACCGTAAAGTTACGTGAAATTAACCAAAGATCGACTTTTTTTTACCATTTTTTTGCACATAGCGATAATTCTTCTTTTGTAATCCAGATTCTATTTTTTTGCAATGAATGGGCAAAATGCAGCTTTTAGTTGAAAATGCAATTATATTTCGTTACATTAACAGCCCAGAATGCACCACCCAAAGCTATTGTTGATATTGCCTTTTGCTTGCGTTTATTAAATTCTGAAACAGATTTTGCATCTGCAGTGTCATCTAAGTCCTTTTCAGAACCATCAAGAAAACCAAACAAACCTTGATGACATAATAACATTTCCATGTTGAATTTCCATTGCCTCCAATTATCGGCATTTAGTTTTGGAAATGATAAAGTGGATGAGTAAATTTCATTAGTGGCCATACTTAAATATTCTTAATTTTCGACAATATATGCAATTATATGGGTGAATTAAAACGGCAAAGTTCAACTTCTATAAAGTCAAAGTAAATCTCCAAATATTAAGTTCCATTTCCAAAATATCAAAGTCTATTTCAAAAATATCAAAGTCAATTTCAAAACTGTTGAAATTCTAATTCAAAAATATCAAAGTTCAATTTCAAAACTGTTGAAATTCTAATTCAAAAAATATTTAAGTCCACATTCAAAATGGCTAAGTTTAAATTTAAAATGGCTAACTTCAGATTCACTCAAAATGGCTAAGTTTAAATTCACTAAAACTTCTAAAAAGTTTTCAAACTAACTAACAACATTCAATAGAAGCATAAGTCTGGGCTCCATAACCCTGAAGAGCACAATATAAAAAAAGTTAACACTTAGCTTGGATGAAACCAATTTATTTTTCAAGTATATGCAGGAAGAAAATCAGACAGACTGAATGAGACTGTCAAAAGACCATAAAATCAACACAGCACCAGTTAAGGATGCAGTTACTAGCCCAGCTGACACCTGATTGGTCGGTCATATGCAAATGAGCTCTGCGCTCTCGACCAATCACATGCCAGCCAGGCCATGATACTAGACCTTCAGCTATCACTATCAATAAATATACATTTTTTCTGGTCATGGAAGAATATTTTACACCGTGGACGGATTTATCAGTTAAAAAAGGGTAAAATTAAGGTGGTGCGGATTAGCTAGATGCTTTTTTCCCCAACGCGATCTATGACGACTTAGTTGTCCGTAATGTTGTTTATTTTATAGTCTGAATTTGTTATGTTGTTTATTTTACGTAGCCTAAATCTCCTTTTTTGCGATAAAGGCTTCGTAAAATAAACAACATTACATATTCAGGTTATGTAAAATAAATAACATTCCAGACAACGAAGGCAGTCGCCATCGTCATTTGCACCGCACTACGTTTGCGCCTGTCTTAATTCACCCATTGTCAAAAAGTAATTAGCGTACTATAATAAATATTTCAAAAATAAATCTTTACATTTTACAATGATTTTGACTATCGATTAAAAATTATTACTTCACATTCATTTAATTGCTAAGTTTTTCCTTTTTCTTTCTTTTCTTTTTTTTTTTTTTGCAGAGTGCGGGACCCACTATTTTCAAAATGGACCCACTTTTTCAAAAATGGTGGGTCCTCGGGACCCAGCTTTGTGAGCACCCGACGGGAGCCCTGCTTGAATTAACGAACACTAATGACTGAAAGGTCTCCGATTTTTGATAGTGAGATCAGGGTCACTTTTTTCTTTCTGTATTACATTGACAATGTCCATCAAGTACTTTTCCTCTTTTTTCAATCTGTTTTTAAAGCTTCGATATCTTCCACTGAGCTCTTGCAAGGTTAATAAGTTCACTTTTAAAAAACAAGTTGTACTTTGTCAGTGATTCATTAAGTATACCTCTTCTACACTCCGACTGTTTTAAGGGCTTAAAACTGGTTAATAAGACGTTAGACTGCTATTGGAGAAAGAGACAAGACATGAATTTAAATGAAAAACTTTATGGCTCGCAATTATCAATGCCAAAACTGAGTCATAAGTTTAACTTCAAATTTTGATTCAAAAGGTGAAACTTGTTTAACATCAGAAAGAAATTGCATTCGGAAATATGTGTTGAAAATATGTAAACAACGAGGCTATGCAGATGGAAAATGCAGAATGACACCTGAAGTGCAGCTACCTCCTTGTGGTGCGTTCTGGGCTGTTAATATAACGAAATATAATTGCATTTACAAATTAAAGCTGTATTTTCCCCATTCATTACAAAAAATAGTATCTGGATTGCAAAAGAAGAATTGTTGCTACGTGCAAAAAATTGTAAAAAAAGTAAATTTTGGTTAAGTTCACGGAAATTTACGGTTTATGTACGAACTTAATACTGAATAGAATGTAAATAACTTTGAAGATGCATGAAAAGAGTTAAAAGGAAGCATTTTAGTGACATTAGAACAAAAATGGCAATTATTTATATTTTCCAAAAAATTTCAGAAAATTGACATTTTTCGTATTTTTAGAGAAATTCAAACCCTGGTAGAACCCTAAAAGAGTTGTCCAAACTTGATAATATTTTACATGTGTATTATACTTACGCATGCACAGTTTTTGCCAGGTATTACAGATAAATATTCCAAAATTTTTGGTTTTTCGCTCCACCCTAATGTACATTCAACATAAAATATTACATTTCCAACACAAATAAACTTAAATATGTGCTTTATATAAATTAGGGATGCACTGATAAGCAAATTGGTCGGTTACCGCTTGAATGGCTGAGCCGATTAAGGATAAGAATCATTGTTTTTAAAATTACTAGCAATTTTATTACAAGTTTTTTTTTTTTTCTTTTTCAATTCCGGGTTGAGTAATAATAAGTGTTTTTGAGAAGATTTTTTTTCATTTTCCCAAAATAATTTCAAAAATTTATCAAACCAATTTTCATATTATTGTTACTAATATGAAGTGCCAGGGGGAAAAAAGATGACCGAAGAAAGTGACCAAAAAGAGATTTCGAGAAAAACGAAGAACAAAGTGATTTCTCGTACCTCCTTATGTATTTTTTCGATTTTTCATCTTTTTTCCCACTTGTTGTTCTTCCAAATGATACTAGTCCTTCATCTTCATAGCCCCTAGAAAGGGCTAATATCTCAAAATTGACGAAAAAGTGACTTTCATCTTTTTCCCCCTGGCCCTTCATATTACATTTGCGCAATGTTAATTATGTTTACTAAACATGAAAATTTAAAAAACGGGGAGGGGAGTGTGATGAGCATTCCAATTTAGAAGTACTGTTGGCTCTGCTTAAACGAATACTGTCGGTTCCAAGAAATATTGTTCGATTAAGCGGGGATTTTTAACATTAAGTCTATGGCATTGGTTCTGAGATATTTTATTCGTATAAGTGGTGTATTCGTTTATTCGTTACCCAATTAAGCGGGGACGACAGTACTTTTAATTAAAAATTTTCAATTATTAGTAGCAAATTAATTCAAGACTATTCTTTATGAAAATTAGAGGTTATCTAAAAGCACTATGCTTAAGGAGAAAAGTATCGACACATGAAAAATGTTGCTACATTGTCTATGTGTATTTTTATTCGAAAAATAGGATGATTAATCTATTAAAAACTTTACATCAACTGCGAGGATTATTATCAATGTTCAAAAAATTATTCATCATATTTTCTTAGTGAAGGTATACTTTAAAACATAATATTAAAAAATATATTTCTCGTCTATTAATCGGCCTGAATTTGCCGATTATTAATAATCGGCCAGGTGGCCGATTAGTGGTGCATCCCTAATATAAATTGATTCTTTTCAAAAATCAGTGAGAAAACAGTTACCTCACAAACATTATAGTCTTCCGAGTCGAGTAAATGGCATAAACGTGGCAGTAAATCGACCCAATTTGTAAGCTCGCCTTTTGATGCTATAGTAGTGATGAGAATTCCAATAGTAGCTCGTATAAGAGGAGATGGATCACCAACACTGTTCAAGCACTCAGACTTTATAAACTCTGTCACTTCAGGGGGAAATTGATGAAAATGTGCTTTGACATTATTTTTCAGTATCAACCCACTCAATGAACGAGTTGGTTCATCTGGAAAAAAAAATTAGTGTTAGTTTAGTGCTTTAAAATTACAGCACAAGTAAGTTTTTGCTAGGATTGTAATATTGCTATTCAAATTTCAAAATTCTTAGACTAATTTCGAAAGTCTTAGCCAAATATTAATTTTAACTATTTTTTTTCTAATGCAATTCATATTTTTTTTCAGTGAAATTTTCAGAGAATTTTCTGCTCATGAAATACTTTAGCCAAATCAAAAAAATTTTCCTCCAGAATTTTGATTTCACATTTGATGAAAAGGGTATAAAATTCAACCCCTGGATACAGCTCCCATTCGACAGGGGTATCAGTCAAGCGAAAATTGTATGCAATAATTCTCCCCTGTATTTATCAATACTGATTCCACTCTTTCCCAGTGTAGGTTTTAAAATATCATTATTTTCACTCAGTGTTAGAAATAGAAATTTAAGTCTAGGCGTCATTATGACTCCTAGGATCAATTTCTAAGCGTCAAAATGAACAATGTAAGCATCATTTTTTAAAAAATTCAAATATAATCAGAATTTTTTTTTTTAAATCTTTATTTAACAGAAATGCAACACAAACACAATCCATGTATGATATGTGACTGGCAATGTTTGAAAATGAGCATGGTATAGAATGTTATTGTTTCAGACTAGTGCTGGGTGATATTGCAGATTTTAACATCACAATACATCACTAGTATAACATCGTGATGTGCCGATATATATTGCGATGTTACTATGTATTTTCTTTTCATTTAATTAATGGATGAAGAGGGGCGCTCAGAGGGGGCTATGTATCCTTTGTCTCTCCCCTTTCCAGAACAGTGGATAACCCTTCAAATAGAGAGCAGAAAAAATGCAATTACATGGACGGATTTATGGGGAACGAGGGGGGGGGCAATGCCCTACCAGTTTATTTGGGATGATTCTAAATAATGAAAACATACCTTCCAAAATCATGAAGCGAGAAATCATGAATTTTTTCAAAAAAGTTCAGAAGAGTTCTAAAAAAGGCAGAATGTCCTTTTCTGATAGGAAAAAAACATTATTCATTAAATAGAGATGGTAAGGCATTGCTGTCTAAAATAACTTTTAAAGTGAAAGGGCAATTCTTTAAAGGAAAATATAGAAAAAAAAACATTGCAAGCGATTAAAAAAGAGCAAAATGTTTTCTAAAGAGCTAGACCTGTCTCTAAGGAGAAGGGGAACAAAAGGCACATAAATTATTAAGGGCAGAAAACCTAACTCAGTAAGACTAGCAATTTTATTCAGAAGAGTTCTAAAAAAGGCAGAATGTCCTTTTCTGATAGGAAAAAAACATTATTCATTAAATAGAGATGGTAAGGCATTGCTGTCTAAAATAACTTTTAAAGTGAAAGGGCAATTCTTTAAAGGAAAATATAGAAAAAAAAACATTGCAAGCGATTAAAAAAGAGCAAAATGTTTTCTAAAGAGCTAGACCTGTCTCTAAGGAGAAGGGGAACAAAAGGCACATAAACTATTAAGGGCAGAAAACCTAACTCAGTAAGACTAGCTATTTTATTCAGAAGAGTTCTAAAAAAGGCAGAATGTCCTTTTCTGATAGGAAAAAAACACTATTCATTAAATAGAGATGGTAAGGCAATGCTGTCTAAAATAACTTTTAAAGTGAAAGGGAAATTCTTTAAAGGAAAATATAGAAAAAAAACATTGCAAGCGATTAAAAAAGAGCAATGTTTTCTAAAGAGCTAGACCTGTCTCTAAGGAGAGGGGAACAAAAGCACATAAATTATTAAGGGCAGAAAACCTGACTCAGTAAGACTAGCAATTTTATTCAGAAGAGTTCTAAAAGGCAGAATGTCCTGATAAGAAAAAACATTATCTGAAATAGAGATGGTAAGGCATTGCTGTCTAAATACTTTTAAGTGAAGGCAATTCTTTAAGGAAAATATGAGAAAAAAACATTGCAAGCGATTAAAAAGAGCACAATGTTTCTAAAGAGCAGACCTGTCTCTAGGAGAAGGAACAAAGGCACATAAACTATTAAGGCAGAAATACTTGAAGTTGGTTTTAGATATTTTCACTTTTGTATATTTTTATAAGGCAGATAGTGACCTGTTACTTTACATGCTTATTTATAAATTAATTTTATTTATTTATTTATTTTTTTCCGCATCGTATTGAATCTTCTTTTTACCTTTTCTTTAATTATTATCATTATTATTGTGTTGGCCGATAATAAATATTTTTACATGCTCTTGATTAACTCTTATATCATCTTATTTTTATTTTTTTCACAAACCTTATTTACGGCCATTTTGACAATACTTACTAACAGTAGAAAAAGTTCTATTTTACGCTACTAATTACAGATTTATTTTTAATTGTTACTAATGTTATTATTGTTATCTTTATCATTTTACTTAAATGACTTAATCATCGACTTAAATGAGGATATTTCAAGTTTCATAATGTGTGATTCTCTTATCTTTTCGTTTTGAATGTGTTCTAGTGCAGATGTTTGCAAAACCAAATAAGTTTATATTATTAAAGGGTATGAGGTTTCGTTTCAAAAGAAAATAATAACAGTTTGACAGAGGAAATGGCTCCGAATCCACACCTGCCCTGACAGCTGTGTCGTCACCTGATACTGGAAAATAATATTAGTCGGCTTGCAATACCTTATAATTTAAAAGCACTTTTTTTTTAATGCATAAAAATATGTTAAGAGAAAAACTAAATTAAAATTTTTTTGGTCAAAAAAAATCTTTTTTTTTTTTTTTAAATAAATTTATATAAAGCTCCTATGTTCCAAAAATAGAACACACTAAAAAGAACACAACTACGCGAGAGTCAACATTCTATCAATTTTTCAACAATAAAGAATTGACCTATGTAACCAATAGCTTGGAATTTCACAGTAGAAAATTGTTGATGCGACTCGGCCTAAAAAAAAAGCTTTTAAAACCTTATTTTTTATCGAAAATTACGCGCTGTTCATTCACTGGGTGGTGGTCATTCACTGGTCGACCCTAGTTTTCTTTAATTTTTCAAAATAACATTAAAATACCAATGAATAAACAGCTGGTCATTCACTGGCTTTTCAGAGTTTTTCTGACCCAGTGAGTGACCACCACATAAATCTAAAATCTACACATTCTATAAAGATTGAAACAAATAAAATCATAGCCTGAATATACATACTAAATGATTCTTTTGTATAATTAAAAAAAATTAATTTATAAATACAATTAATACGAATCAAAGTAGTTGTATACACAAAACCATCCTTATTATTTTGGAGCAGAAAAAGAAATGGCGCACGGCTGTAAACATTCTATAATTGTTTACTAGAAAAATACGTGACCAAAATAATCAATCAGGTATCAGATAGCTCAGAATTTGAAGGAAGAAAGCTATTGAAGCCAATTTATCTAAAAAAAAATAATTTAGAACCTTATTTTTTAAGAAATACTGCGAAGTGGTCATTCACTGGGTGGTGGTCACTCACTGGTCGGAATACCCTATAGAAAAAAAAAAACATTGCAAGCGATTAAAAAAGAGCAAAATGTTTTCTAAAGAGCTAGACCTGTCTCTAAGGAGAAGGGGAACAAAAGGCACATAAACTATTAAAGGCAGAAAACCTAACTCAGTAAGAGTAGCAATTTTATTCAGAAGAGTTCTAAAAAAGGCAGAATGTCCTTTTCTGATAGGAAAAAAACACTATTCATTAAATAGAGATGGTAAGGCAATGCTGTCTAAAATAACTTTTAAAGTGAAAGGGAAATTCTTTAAAGGAAAATATAGAAAAAAAAACATTGCAAGCGATTAAAAAAGAGCAAATGTTTTCTAAAGAGCTAGACCTGTCTCTAAGGAGAAGGGGAACAAAAGGCACATAAATTATTAAGGGCAGAAAACCTAACTCAGTAAGACTAGCAATTTTATTCAGAAGAGTTCTAAAAAAGGCAGAATGTCCTTTTCTGATAGGAAAAAAAAACATTATTCATTAAATAGAGATGGTAAGGCATTGCTGTCTAAAATAACTTTTAAAGTGAAAGGGCAATTCTTTAAAGGAAAATATAGAAAAAAAAACATTGCAAGCGATTAAAAAAGAGCAAAATGTTTTCTAAAGAGCTAGACCTGTCTCTAAGGAGAAGGGGAACAAAAGGCACATAAACTATTAAGGGCAGAAAACCTAACTCAGTAAGACTAGCAATTTTATTCAGAAGAGTTCTAAAAAAGGCAGAATGTCCTTTTCTGATAGGAAAAAAACATTATTCATTAAATAGAGATGGTAAGGCATTGCTGTCTAAAATAACTTTTAAAGTGAAAGGGCAATTCTTTAAAGGAAAATATAGAAAAAAAAAACATTGCAAGCGATTAAAAAAGAGCAAAATGTTTTCTAAAGAGCTAGACCTGTCTCTAAGGAGAAGGGGAACAAAAGGCACATAAACTATTAAGGGCAGAAAACCTAACTCAGTAAGACTAGCAATTTTATTCAGAAGAGTTCTAAAAAAGGCAGAATGTCCTTTTCTGATAGGAAAAAAACACTATTCATTAAATAGAGATGGTAAGGCAATGCTGTCTAAAATAACTTTTAAAGTGAAAGGGAAATTCTTTAAAGGAAAATATAGAAAAAAAAACATTGCAAGCGATTAAAAAAGAGCAAATGTTTTCTAAAGAGCTAGACCTGTCTCTAAGGAGAAGGGGAACAAAAGGCACATAAATTATTAAGGGCAGAAAACCTAACTCAGTAAGACTAGCAATTTTATTCAGAAGAGTTCTAAAAAAGGCAGAATGTCCTTTTCTGATAAGAAAAAAACATTATTCATTAAATAGAGATGGTAAGGCATTGCTGTCTAAAATAACTTTTAAAGTGAAAGGGCAATTCTTTAAAGGAAAATATAGAAAAAAAAAACATTGCAAGCGATTAAAAAAGAGCAAAATGTTTTCTAAAGAGCTAGACCTGTCTCTAAGGAGAAGGGGAACAAAAGGCACATAAACTATTAAGGGCAGAAAACCTAACTCAGTAAGACTAGCAATTTTATCATCTTCCACTCAGGATTGTGTAGTTACTCTTTCGAATAGTTCTAAATTAAGGGTGGAGGATATTCTTTTACTCACTTTCTAAATACTTTTTAAAAAGTATGATAATCATCAAAGGCTGAATTAATCAGTCAGTATCAATTTTATTAAAATCCAAACAAACCAGTCATCAAAAGTTTTGGAAAAAAATGTTAAGCAGAATTGTAAAAAAAAAAAATCGCTAGTTTTGGAATAATCCGTTTGTCACAAATTTCGGAAAAATGGCTGAAATTTGATAAAAAAAAAACTGCTTGTTTTTTGATAAATAGCTAAAAAGGTAAAACTCATTCGTAGAATTGGAAAAAATAAAGATTATCCATATAAAATCGTAAAAGCTAAACAAATTTTCAAAAATATTACAAAAAATCAAACAATAATTAGCATGTGGGCAATTATTAGAGCTATTGTTTGCTCCAAGAACCCCCCCCCCCCCCAAAAAAAAAAAAAAAAAAAACTCAGTCTTAAATTTTCCCATGGACATCTACCACCCAAACTGCTTCGCGGACAAACTGCCTGGAGGAGTGGGAGAAATGTTATCGCGAATGCTTTTCGTCAATCATGATGAGTCAGACAAGAAAGACTTTCTGCGATCCCAAAATCTTTAGGCGTCAAACTTGGCATCTGGGTTTGGATGTTTAGGCGTCAAATGGAAAATTTTGGTCGCAAAATACGACTAACGACCACTTATTTCTAACACTGTTTTCACTGCTAGAAGAAAAAAAGGGCTCAAGATTTTTTTCCCTTGCTTGATTTTAAACTCGCACATTTGTGAGCTAATACGTGAAAATAGGTTACTTATTAGCCTATTTTTAAGTAAAAAAGTCTCTAAAGTCGCCTAATACCAAAAAAAGTAGCAAAAAGTTGCATTTTGGTAGCCTGTGCAACCCTGTAATTTTTTCAAGAGAAAAATTAATTCCACTTTGCTCTGGTCAAGAACTTTGCAGAAAAATAAAAGCTGGAGGAAAGACATCATTTGGGATGCATTAAATTTCAGAAATCTGGTCCATTTCACCCATTTCAAATAATAGGCGTCAGCAGAACTCTTACCGTTATAGATAAAATAGCTCAAAAATCAAGATTAGAAATAAAAAATTACCATAAAATCTTAACCTGTTACTGCCCATTGATCTATTTATAGATGATCTCTTTTTTGAACCCTCACTGAAAACTTTACCTTTTTTATGATTTATCTTTCATATTGACTAGTTTCCTATTGAAAATTGATTCAATAGGAAACCAGCCAATAAGAATAAAAAATGATTAAAAAAAAGTTATAGTTTTCGGTGCAGAGTCTGAAAAGAGAGAGGTGATCCATAAATAGATCAACAAGCTAATTATTATAATTACTTAGTAGTTCAAACATAAAAATAACATACCTTCCGAAGTCAGCTTTGTTAATACAAATATTAGATAATTGTTGAAGTCTGGATATTTATTGAGTTCTTCCAATTTCTGCAATATGTTAAGTATAAAATAAAATAATGCATAAGAAATTTATATATTAACAGGAAATATGACTTTGCTAGAAACAACAAGAAGCAAAGGGATGTAAGTGCACTTTTTAGTGCACACTTGCAAAATTCAAACTGTAGGCAGGCTATGTAGCACAGTATCTAACAAGTCTACAGCAATCAAACAGCCTTAATTTGAGTATGGTTAATGAATATGGTTTAAAAAAAAATGATCGACAAAAAGTATCGCAGTTTGTTATTTTTTATAGATTCATGCTTGATGACAATAATACACTTAAAAATTCAAGATTCCTTCTTTTTCTCAATAATAAATTGAACAAATTCCTAGACCAGGAGTGACATTGGCCTTAACCTTTGGGGCATCTTTAAAATTATGTACCTTAATTTGTTAAATAACTAAATTTAAAACATTTTACACCTTTACGTACGCATAACTTGGAATACTACAAATTGAATTTGTTGAACGTCCATAAAAAATCTGTAAGTACTTTAAAAACATTTAAGAAACAGATTAGGACATGCTAGGAGTAGCTTTCTGGTCATTCAAAAATTTTCTTTGGAACAAACAAATGAGATACCTACTGTTTTGTTATGAATGAAATAACTAGGAAAATTATTTTTTACAGCTGAAAGAGAGGTGAACAATTTTTGAGGTGAAACAATTTTTGAGTTACTACTATTATACAATTTTTGAGTTATTCATTCTGAACATGTTATTGTTAGGATTTTTAAGAATAACTCATCTGCAAAGTGATAGAACCCCGTAAAAAAGTTGTCTATCTCTAAAAGGACTTGTTTTCAATCTGAATATAGTGCTGGCATTAGGCTTGCCATGCCGAAGATCTGGTGCAGTGGCTGAAGAGAGCACCTGATCTGTGAAAATTAGCCAAACAGGATAGTTACCAGATAGCCAATGCATCCCTATTGTGCTGTAAAGTCAGTTCTTAATACAGCATCAGCTCAGTACAAAATATTTATACGACACGACATGTTCACTTTTTTCTTAAAACTTTTTTACAAAATTAGCAAAAAGAATCACAACATGAATGCAATATCAATAAACATGCGTGTCTATAGTTAAATCTTTGGCAAATTACAATTTTTAATAAAGCGCAATTCAAATCAATATGACAACTGGATCAAGATCAGTTTTATTAAAAATTATTACAACACAAAAAGAAAGTTGGTATGTGACAAAAAAGAAATTTCACGCTATGTATTTGCTTTCAGTATTACTTGTTTTCTTCCGAGAAATTACATTAAATGTCCACCTCAACCTCGTTTCACTAACTAAGATAAGCAACAAAATATATACATATATTTAAAATCGCTGTTTAGAACAAAAAACATTGTACGTAGCTCAATAAAAACTTCTATTTCTATCGGAGGGAAAAGATCGAAGAATAAGATTTAAAAATCTTCATTTCTTCGGTGATAACGTGATAATGAGCAACGCAACACAAATAGGCTTAACGGATTAACTACGGAAATTTAATCATTTTTCGCTAACTTGTATTTAAAAAACGCAAAAAGGATACTTGTTGAACGGCTCTTTGTGTCGCAGTATCAGGAGATTGAGACTCTTTCAAAAGTTTTAAAATTTCCCTTAAACCTTCCTCTTGAGGCTGCCATGCCAGAGCCATGTTCTCTCGCATTTTGTAGCACACAGCACCGGCTAAGGAGTTTTTAAAGTCTGTGCTTCAGAGATTTTATTCAATTTAAACAACCAAAAACAATAAATCAACTTTCAATCTTTGAACTTCATCATACAATTATTTCCAGCTAGTCATTTTAAACATAAACGGTCTTTCGCACCATCAGCATCAACTTCATACTACTGCAACAGAAAACAACTTTTTTGTAGTTAGTTCAGTTTTCTTCTAAGCTTGTGTTCGAATAGAGCTACCGATTAGACCGGTTAAACCAGTGTTTACGGCGCGCGTTTTAGTAGAGATCCACCCGATTAACCAATTCATGACCAATCGTAAATGAAAATCATCGAACTGACTTCATCAATCAATCAACCGGTTGACCGGTTACTCTATTAGGTCTCTAGCCCAAAAATGTTAAATGTATTCATTCTAGCAGAAATACCTCATGAAATGACAAATTAATTTGTTAAAGCTAGCTTTTCCCTCTTTTGTGTTGAAAACTCTATTTATTAATTATTAAATTTAGATCAGTTTACAGTCATGTGAAATGTTTGCTTAATTTTCAACGCCATATTTTTGGGGAAATCCATTTAAATCAAACACTTAGTACTAAAATTTATGAAAACAATAACTTTTTTGATGCAATTTTATCTCAAGAAAACTTTTGATGCATGAATATCTTAAATCTTATGAATTATTTAACATGCTTTGTGGCAACTTTTCATTGGCGATGTGTTATTTGCATAGAATTCTGAATGAGCACAATTTCCCTTTTCTGGGGCGAAGTTTACCTTTTGAAAACATTGAAGTAATTTACAGGTTTGAGAACAAACGTATAAAGAAAGTTATTTCATTTGCTTTTTTTATTGTTTGATTGTTTTTTGTTTATTATAATTGCAAAAAATATTATTTTGTAATTATATCCACTTCTGAAATTACTCTACTTATTGTGTCAACTGTTCCAATTATATATATAATGTAATAATATTCTATTAAAAGGCAAAGGAAAAGTGTGTGGTGTTCTTCAAAATTAGTTTCAACGAATAATTATTTTTCTGTCCGAGTGTCTTGGGTTTATGACAGAGTTGAACGCCCTCTCAAGTTAATGTACTAAGTTTTGAATTTCTAAACTCTGGTAATGTGTTCATTCTGTTTTTGCTGTTGAAAACATATGTATTGGAAACAACTCTAAAGTGTTGAATTCAGGCGTCGCCTTTAATGACTTTCAATAATTAATGTTAAAAATGCGCTAACAATTTTCCTCTAATATGTTTTGAGTGAATGACCCAAGTGAAGTCTAATTTAAATAGCAGCGCGGAAATGTGTTTCGTATTTCGTCTAGAAACGTACTGTCTATTGCATTTTACTATACTATGACGATTGATATGACCACGACACGGATTATTTGTTTTCTACGCAACGAATTTGTATGGTTTCCTTTTCTGATCATGCATAGTATTTGAAACAAGAATTTAAGTTTGGGCGTCATGGTGACGCATAGGATAAGTTTCTAGGCTTCAACACAAACAATCTAAGTGATATTTTTTATGAATAAATGACATAAATATCAAAAAAAATTTTTTTTAATTCATTTAATTGAAAAATTACATTTTTTTCAGAGTATATTTTTGAAAAATCTAATGTGTACAGAAGAAAATGTTTTTTACAAAGACAAAACGGATTCTGCTTTAAGTCTTTAACTGATGGAAGTTTTCTCACTGATTGATACTCTTTAGGCCTCTAATGGTTAGGTAGAACTTGTGCCAAGGCTGGATTTAGTCTTAATTAGGCCCTAAGCTATTTCAGGCATGGAGCCCCCTAAAAATTTAAAGGCTATCTTAAAAATATATATAAATATTCTTTCATTTATTCCCCTTCCTTTCTATGCATGTCTATTTAGCCTACATTCCCGTTAAAATAGGTTTTTACAAATTTATACTTTACATCAATCAAGGTCTCACTTATGATTCATCAAGAATGGAAAGCTTAAACAAAATTCAACACTTTAGGAGTCTGATTTAACTCCTAGGTTTGAAAATCTAGGCTTCAAATCCAAATTTTTGATCTCAACATATGACCTTAATGGGATTTTTGTTTCAACTGGAATGTAGGCTAAACAGACGAAATTTTTTTAATTTAATAATTATTTCAAATTGGTGTATTGCCTTCACTTATAGACCTTTACGACGATAACATCCAACAAATCACAAAAGCAGTTACAAGGATCCATGGAGTTATTTAGTTCGGCTAAGTCATAGACATATTTTTTTTTTTTTCAAATGAACCTTACATTACATGGTGACATCAGTTTCTATTTGGAGCACAAAGAAGCTTAGGTATATTCCGTTCAGTGTCATTTTCAATAAATCATATATGTAGGGGTGCACAACCTGCTGCTCGTGGCATATTGATGTTGGCCCACAAGTAAACTAGATTGTACTGAAAAATGAGAAAAAAAAATTTTTCAGTGAATTTTTTTCTTTCAGTAAGTTTTTTAAACTCAGAGGAGGAAAGAAGAAATTTGAGAAGTATTTCCTGATATGATTTTAAATTACACTCGCCAAATAAAATTGCTTCAAAATTCATTTTAAGAAAAATTTTAGGACTTCGTAGGGAGAAAGAGTAGACCTGAAAATTTCAATTTTCAATTACTAACCAGTGGACAGTAGACCTTTATAGCTTATGAGGCACTGATTTAGCAAACCAAATAATTAGTATAGTAGCATCTAGAATGTTAAAAATCCTACTTATTTGACATTTATGTATTTAAATGCTTTGCAGTTTTGGCTTTTTTTAAAGGTTTTTCGATGTTACGTGTAAGGCATAATTTTAGTTTACCGTAAAATGGGGTGAATCGGAACACTTTTCAGCTTTGATTGCAAAAAAAGTAGTTAAAGGATTTTTATTAAATTTGATTTTCTGGGTAAAAACTTCGGTCTTGCTTTACTTTTGATATTCCAAGCAAAGACAAACATTTTGAGCAGTTATTATTAAAATATATTGGAAATTATGGGTGTTCCGAATCACCGCACTGATAGGGGTCAATCGGAACACATGTTAAAAATTTTATTTTTTTTTTCCATTTAACCTGTAATAGGTCTCACAAATATGAGTAATGTTGATGAGGGAGAATAAGAACAGATAATTACTGTCAAATAAAAGTATAATTTCAATGCCAGTAAACGTTTACAATTTGTCAAAAATCAAAATAATTTTGAACTTATGAAAAATTAAAATTAATTTTAAGAAATGCTTTTAATTGAAATACAAAGCTTTAACATAAACTGAAGTCACTCATATTTCGTCCACAAATATGTACTTGTCCTTAAAACTAGCAATTGTGACTTGGCTTAAGTTTTTTCATAGCATCTTCTGGGATGAACTCTGCCTTTTCTTTAGTTTCTTGAAATCTCTGGGTTTTAGAGATTGTCCTGAAAGATTTTAACGCTTATTCATGACTGTCTGTGTACTGGTCTTTTGCTATATAAAGTCTATCTGACTTTTCCCCGCGTATTTTAAGTAAAAAAAGTCTCCTGGAGAAAAAATCTTTTAAAATCTGCAACTTTTTGTCATTCTAAGATCTAGTTGCTTACGAGAAGGGATAAACAGTAATAAATCCTTGTCTTTGTCTTGATTAGAAGAATTTGGGTCAAAATCTTGATTTTTCAAACAGTTTCCTTCAAATAAGTTTGAATTGGAACAACAGAACAAAGTGTTCCGATTCACCCCGCAATTTTTTTTCCTATGGCATTTTTCAGAATTCTTCCTTTTTATGACACAATTTATAAAAAATGTAAATTCTAATGTGGTATTCTGTTGTTCAGATACATGCATAATTGAAACATACCAGTCTTAGGTTTAAAATATAAGAAGGTTTGTTCTTGCATATGAAGTTTTGCAGTCTATGAAAATGTGATGTTTTCTAGCATTCCACATGCAGCCCTCCTTAGAAGCCAGTAGAGTTTCCAGATTGACAAAAGTAATTTTTTCCTACTTCCTATGATCTTGCCTTTCTAAAAAAAAAATTAATGGCGAAAAATACCCAATAGTATATTTATGAAGAATTTCTTTGTACGGTCGGGAAGTTTTGTTCCAATTGACCCCGCTGTTCCTATACACCTCATTTTACGGTACCTGTAATTTTTCAGCAATCTTTCAGCATTGGATTTCAGGTTATAATATTTCATCTTATTTTCAAAGTAGTGCTCTACACAAATCATTTTGAACGAGAATAGAAACGTATTGTCAAAATAAATACAAGCATTTTTTTAACCACCAATTTTTCCACTCACAATGATTAAAATTTTTCTTACTTATTAACACCAGCAAAGTATTTGTGCATGCTGTCAGGTCCATCACTTATTCACTTTTTTAAAGTTTCCAGGGGCAAAGGGTATGTATGTACTTGTGCAAATTATAGGACAAAATATGGAACAAATCTGACTTACCCCCCTCTTGGCGACTTTTTCCTGTTGGCGCCAAAAAGTCATCGCCAAGACTTCGATGTACGACAAAAAACATCGTACAACATTCTTAGCGATGCACTTTTGGCACCAACAGAAAAATTCATATTGACATAAAAAATGTAAAACACTATTATAGTGGAAAAGGAAATATCAAAAATCCTCAATTTCAACAAATGAAGAATACAAACGTTTTTCAGATAACAGTGATTTCTCACGTGTATACGAAAGTCAGCACAGTAAAAAATCACACTCAATACTATACTGCAAAGTTATTGCAAATATACGCTTCAAAATCAACAAAACAACCCAACAAAAACATCTATGGTTCATAATAAAACAACGTACTACAACTGCATGAAATGCAGCAAATAAGCGCTGCAATAATACTACTGTATAGATACATTTGCAGAAAAATAACACTATTTGTTTTTTAAAGTAGCAAAGATTCCTTATTTCTATAGTAGCATAGTAAATAAAAACTAGTCAACAACAAAATCAATAACTTTTCAAACATATGTCGCACTAAAGGATTTTGTCAATGTAAATTCAAAACAATTTGAAAAGTTCCTCAAATTTCGATATATGAATAGTAAAAACGTCTCCTAAGTACGTCGCAAACAACCATCAATTAATTTTCTATTATGTTTCAAAATTGCTTATAAAATTTTCCATAAAATGACGCTTCATATTTTTCAAAAGTACCAGAGGTGGCTTATTTTAGTTATTCAGTACATAAAATTAAAGCTTTTATAAATAAAAACGCTATAAAAGTATTATTAAACTACAGAAAAGTATTTTTCCATATGTTGCTAAGGAAACAAATAAGTAGCATAAAGTACGGGGTTTCGTTCATTTTGCAAGATTTAAGTAAAAATGAACCTCAATATTTCATCTTTCATGTTATCAATTTTTGAACAAAACAGCCAAATATGAACTCACCTTCGTATTGCTTAAGATGTGCCGATACAACAGATGACAACTGCTAATTACGACACATACTGACACAACACTAAATAGTTCATCTCCCTACTTCCAAAGCACAAAGATTTCACTTCCAACAACACATAACAGCGAAAATGCCGCTAATCGAGCACTCAAAAAATGGCGCACTTTCTAACAGTTGTTAACACCCCTCATTCACTTAACACTTGCAAACACTCATATTTTCTTAGGCTACAACACACAATAGCGAAAATACCACTAATCTAGCACTCAAAAAAATGGCGCGCTTTCTAACATTTTTTAACACCCACCATTCACTTAACACTTGCAAACACTCATATTTTCTTAGGCGCCAATACGGATAGACAACTACTGTAAATAGTTTTGAAATAAAAAAACAGTAATACGTTTTTTCTTTAGATACAAAGCGAAAATAATAAAAAGCAACACGCCTTCCAATAACACATCCCACAACACAAACAAGTTAAAATGACGTAGTTAAAGGGTTGCCAGTACCATAGCTCATTCCAAATCATCCAATAACGTCATCATTGTACCATACACAAAAATGTATCGCCGTATGATTGGCGATTTTTTTCAAACATCGCCAAGGGGGGGTAAGTTAGAGGAGTACCCAAAATATTTTTGAAAAAGATATAATTTCTCAAAGCCTAGGACGGTGGTGTGGGGGGAGGGGGCTATTACTCTTCGCAAGACCTAAAATACAAATACAAATGGGACGACCAGCAACAGGCTCTGGGCCCAACTGGGCTGGTCCTAATCAAATTATAGATCCTAATGAAAATCAATGGCCCAGTTATTTACTCCATTGCTCCTTACGGCCTCATTAGGTAAACAGTTCAAGTTCCTGTTACCCTGCTAAAATAGTAATTTTTCAGAATTTCCAGATTAGCCTGAGATTTAAACAGCTTAAAACAATGACCCCTTGTCCTACTTTCCGTACAAAAATCTAACCCTGTAACATCATTCATTTTGATAAATTTAAACAATTTCCTGTCAGCCAATTGCTAACCCAAATTAGAATTTTACCTCCTCTTCCTATATCAGCTTAATTACTGAGTAGTGCCACATGCGGCACCTTATCCAGGGCCGGCCTTAGCAAATGTGGGGCCCAATTGGAGAACTCTGGTGCCTCTTTTAAAATTATTTTTAAAATAAAAACTTTTTGTTTCGCTATTTTTTTACAAGAAAAAAAAAATAATAATAATAAATCAATAGCTTGCTAAAATAAGCCATTACAGACTAACCTTTCTTTCTATTTTATGTACTTTCCCTGACCCTTTCGTTGATGATGAAAAGACTACTTATATAACCGTTTCATATATCCGAAAAAGCATGTTGCATTTTTGATTCTATTCCCAAGAACTAAGTTGTACTAGTGGCAGGCAAATAGTTGGGTATATATGTTTAAATTTTGGAGAGGGCTAATGGGACCAAGCTTAGAATAATAATTTAGAGCAGCGGTTCCCAACCGGTGGTTCGTGAACCCCCAGGGGTTCGCGAGGTGCCTGAAGGGGGTTCGCCAAATTTATATTACAATTGCAGACTTTTAAATATTTTCGTAAAAAATAAAGAAATATTCAATTTACATACATAGTTATTGCTCTTTTAAAATTTGAAAACAAGTCTGATTTTTCCATCTCGATCTGGCTCAAAAAAAAGAGTCTCTAAAAATATTTCAGTGGTTTAAATAACCTTGATAAAATACAATTTTCTTTTTCCTTCTAAAACACGACAAAAAGAAATATCCCTCTGACTAAATGTTCAAGTGGGGGCATGCAGAATCCTTGAATTAGCTGTGGCGGGGGTAGCGACAGCCTTGAAAAGGCGCCATCAAGAGGTTTCATGAAGAATATGCATTTGCAAGTTAAAAAAAAAAAGAATACTCAAGCAATACAAAATTGGCGGATCTTGAACCTTGTGGATTATATGACAGCAAAAGGCTCCAAATTGGAAATTTATTACTGGATTTTACTCAGTTCTCTTTTTTTTTTTTGTAAATATATAATGTTAGTTTTTAAGATAAGAGTAGCATCACGTACAGAAAGGATTTTCCTCATACACATATTTGAAAAATAAATACCGTAATAGACTAAATACAGAGCCCGATCTGAGACTGAGACTTTCAGACATCGAACCCAACTATCAACTCCTTTGTTCCCTCAAGCAGCCACAAATATCCCATTGAGTTTTTTTCTTCAAAATCAAGGTATGTTTTAAGAACTAATTTATTTTTTTTGAATAACTTGTTTATTATTTTTCTTGTATCCGCAGTTTCAATTTATTAATGTCTCTATTAATCGGTGTTTAAAATAATATTTTTGCATATTGCAATTAACTGCTATGAAAAGGAAAAACAAATTTAGTTTTTTTTTATTGTATTCTTACATGTTATTTGTTTTAAGACCAGGGGGTTCGCGAAATTTTTCCGATGTTACAAGGGGTTCGCAAAGAGAAAAAGATTGGGAACCGCTGATTTAGAGGATGGCAGGGTGGAGCACTCTTCTAGACATTTTTCCTCGTTGAATTTTTAAAATGCAATTCTAAACAATCTTCGGTAATGTCAGAGGAATGGGCAAGAAATTCAAGCTCAAATTCAGACTCTCCTTTCTAAATATATATTTTAAAATGCTATTTGAAGACATTTTAGGCAGCGGCCCAAGCAAGAGAATATTTTGAAGGGGGAGGGTGGCACTTTGAAAAAAAACTACAACTCCTCCATCTCTTTGAGGGTTCTTCCCTGAAAATTTTAAAAATTATAGTCCTGAAAATGCAGTTTTAGACGTTCTCTTAGAGGACCTTGATATTAGATAGAGGTTTCTTACTAGAAATGCTTTGAAATTGTTGCCTCAAAAACTAATTTTAAGTAACTTTTGGCCAAGTTATGGAAGAAGGAAAGGGTACCCGTTCCTTCTCCCATAACTTGGCCGAAAGTTAGTCCCATGCTCAGAAATTTTCCTTGAAAATATTTCAAAATTATCTCTGGCGGCATTAAACAGAAAGTTGGGGACTAGGTGCTATCTAGCAGAAAATTAAAAAAATTAAAGGCACAAAATGGCAATTTTAGGATTTCCCTGGTTTTTTCAAGTGGGTTTGTCTTCTGCCCCTTAGCTCCCTAGGCGTGAGCCCCTCAGCTACCCCGTAGGCGCGCCACTGATGATGAAAAGACTGCTTATATAACCGTTTCACTGCGTGAGTGTAAGATTGTATTTAGTAGCGTTAAGGGCATTGAAGTGTGTTCAAAATTGAAGTTCCAAAAGCGCAATTTTAAATGATTTTCGATGGTTTTAGGTGTTTGAAGAATTTTCCCTGAAAATTTTTTAAAACTGAAACCCAGGAAACGAAATTTTAGATACTCCCTAATAATTTTTGTGGGAGAAGGCTTCGGAGAAGTAAGAATTTGAACACGTTCTTATTTTCAGACGAAGTAGAAAAAAAAAAAGGGTGGGGGGTGAAAGAAAGGGGAGAAGGGCACACAATTAATTGACCAATAATTTATATCGTTTGAAAATTCAAGTGTCGTGGTTTCTTTTTGAAAAAAATTAAATTTCCCCCCCAACATTATTTATTTTTGTTCTTAAAATCTCTTAGTTTTAACAAAGCGCATTTTTTACTTCTCTTCAGTAATAAAGAATATTTAAAGAAAAATCATCAACTCAGCATTCTATATTGTGGGCCCTGATTCTCTGGTTGCCGTTTTGGTTAGAGCAGTGTTTCACAATTTTTCTGAGCTTGTCGCTCCCTTTAAGACGCTGACACTTATCGCCCTCCCTCCCCCCTTCTTCCTCGAAAAAAAAAGTAAGTGAACATCGATATTATTAAAAATATAAGCAGTTTTAACCAATCACTTTTAAACTAAAAATATTAATAAATAAATAAAATACCTTTTTTTTTTCATTTCACTAAGCGAACTGATAAGCATTTGATGGGTAATATTTAACTAAGATCATCGACGTACTTTTCAAAAACAGAAGTACATTTTTCAAGAAATTTTTCCTTTCTACACTGGAATCTGGGGGAATTAAAATCATTGAAACTAAAAATTTTAAAGAAAATATATTGAAAATCGGAAAATTCATAAAATGGACAATGACAGGGGTGATTGTGAGTTCATGAAAAAAACCTGAAAGTTTTAACAAGAAAATGTGCGGGGGAGACGTTTTTTTTTTTAGACCAAGGCCCCTATTACTTAAGCACACCTAATTTCATAGTTAGACATACATAATAACTAATTACCTTTCATATAAGCAAACAAGACACATTTCATATATTAGATTAGCTTCACATAGTTTTTGGTCAAAATATTATGCATGCATTTAATTAAATTGTAAATGAGTAAAATAAAGTTATTTTTGAGCTGGTGT
Organism: Uloborus plumipes; assembly: GCA_038373865.1. Taxonomy (NCBI): domain Eukaryota; kingdom Metazoa; phylum Arthropoda; class Arachnida; order Araneae; family Uloboridae; genus Uloborus; species Uloborus plumipes. The sequence goes on along the minus strand of JAXGGA010001237.1, from coordinate 113,074 downwards.
TTTACAAATTATCTCCACGAAAAAAAAAATATATTTCATTTATTTGTCTCCTAACTAATGGTAATTAGCATCAAAAATGAAAGAAATTCAATTCTTATATCGGATGCAAATCGATTGCATTGTTTAAAATGAAGGCACCAAAATCGAAAAAGGTGCAAATAAAATAGTTTATAAAAGTTAAAAAAAAAATAGCATGGCCTTTTAACATTTCTATTCGATGAATAGCATTAATAATTATCGGTATGATCACCGAAAATTCTAAAAAGCAAAAAAAAAACGGAGGTAGGAAGATAAAAACATAATTGGGAACATTTTATTTCCGGTATTTTCGATCATGAAAATACCAGAATCAATCATAAAAATACCGGAAATCTGGTAAAATACCGGAACACAATCACCCCTGCAATGAAATGACAAAATACTTCCAAAGGTTCAAGGAGGAAGCTCTTGAACTTTAATTAGTTTTTTCCTTAACTTGTGATTAATTGTCTGAACTCTGAACAACAGGTTTCGTACATGTTTACGCACAAATTTGGTTTTCGCCACCCCTTTACTACTAGTGTTTTCTCTTCTAAATACCCATCGCCCCTTTAGAATTTACCGCCCCTTTGAGGAGGCCAAATCGCCAGGGTTGTCATTTCGTCCACTTTTTGCAAAAAGTCCGGGACGCCGGAAGAAATGGACGAAATGGACAAAATTGGACGAAATGGACAAAATGGAAGAAATGAAAAAAAAAAAAAAAAAAATCCATACGTTTGATGTATAAAAATGTCATGATGTACAATTAGTATCTCCCTTGTAACCTATTTCCCGAAAAAGAATGGCGATATCATATAAAAAAAGAAAAAAAAAATCTGGTATGGACCCCACACTACTTCCTTTTACGTGCAAATTTCTTAGTAGTTGCCTTAAGTTAAAAAAGTGCTTGGAGTGAGCAAGGTAACAATTCAAATATTAAACTTTATATGATACTTTCTCATAAATTCTATGGTTTAATTTTGTTTGAATTAAATACACATATAAATGTATATCATTGTATTTGAAAATACAATAGATGCTACAAGAAATATTGGCTTAGTATTTAATCGTTTGGTCATTTTACGTTATATTTTTTGAGGATTTAATGAATGTTGCCCCATTGTAAAATATTTATGTACACAGCATTGTTTTATGGATATATTAATGTTGTTACAGGAACATATTTCATTTCATGGCTAAATTTTCTTTCTTGACATCAAATAATGTTTACTTCATAGGGTTTTTAATATTTTGAAACTCAAACCTTTTAAAATTTTTATTTCTACTTTTATGTTTGATATACACTTTTATTGCCGGCAATGAAACTCCTTCACAACAAATAAACATCTTAAAATTATTTACTGCTGATGTGTGCTCTCATAAGCATTAAATCTTATCGTTAATATTCATTTATTTTATACAGATACTATATTTTTATCATATCTGTTGTTCAATAAATATTTGCTGGTATACATAATTATGTGTGCTAATTTTGATAATAAAACTATTACCTCATTGAAAAAATCAATATTTTAAAACATTACTTTTAAACTTTGGATTTTTTAATCAAGAACTGTCATTTTCTTTAAAGTGGACAAAATGGACAAAATGCTATATTGTCCGGGGCGGTTTTTTCCAGGTTTTTTCCGGCGGTTTTTTCCGCCCCGGACGAAATCAAACAACCCTGCAAATCGCCCCTTAGGAGGCGATCGCCCCCAGGTTGGGAACCACTGGGTTAGAGGGTAATGGGAGAGAATAGATCTCTTCCAAAATTTTAAATCCCTAAAACGTCATTTTAAGTAATTGACCTCGTTGTTAGAGAAAAGGTAAGTCTTCCAGAAATTTTCTGAAATTTATCAGAAGATAGACACAAAAATTTACTATTCCTCCAGAAGCGCTCTGAAGCTGAAGTCATAATATTGTAATTTTAAGTTATCTTTGATGATGGGGACATTTAGGGAGGAGGAAGGGAGTTATCGCATGATCTCACCTGGAAATGTTCCGCAACTTAAAGTATAACAGTGGAATTTTAGGATCTTTTTGGTCTTTATCAAGGAGGTTATGATAACTTTTTGATTCCGTGCTTCTTTTTAATTAGTTGCCCTCTGAAGTTGGCAGTCGGGTATAGGTCAACACTCGCGGTCGCCAGTCGCCAAATGCGACCAGTTTTCACAATTTGGCGATCATTATTTTCACTGAGGTCGCCAACATGGCTACCATTAAAAAATGCTACACCCCTTTCCCAACCTTGACATGTGAACTTTTCCCAAATCCTCTTGTCCACTAAACATTCGGCAGTCCGATCGCCGGGGGCGTAGAAGGGGGGTGGTATTATACTCTTATCCACTTAAAATTCGGCTGAAAATATATCGCTTCCTTAATAGAAACACGTGCCTCGCCAAAAATAGCGCACCTGGTTTGAGATTTTAATCCTTTTGCATCTTGATAATGTTTCAATAATTTTTGAAGTTTTGAGACGTTTTGTTATCTGTTAATGTAACTCGGCTCATTTTATACAGTAATTTTGTAATATATTTATTAATATAATTTTAATTGCTGGTTGTAATATTAACCATTGAAACATAGCTTGGCTCATGCCACCAAAAAGCACGTGGCTCACCGAAATGCGGGCCCTGTTTGAGCTATCAATCTTTTTGCATCCTGATAATATTTATATTTTGGAACTTTTGAGACTTATGTTATCTGCTACCACAACATGTCTCACTTTACTCATTAATTGAGAGGTTTTTTTTTTTTCATTATTTTAGTTACTTGTTCATATCATACAATGTTAACCAAAAAAAAAAAAACGTGAGTTACCGCCCGTGCGCAGAAGTCACACGTGCCTCGCCGAAAGTTGCGTATCTTGTTTGGGATTTCAATCCTTTCGCATCCTAAAAATATCTCAATTATTTAGGAATCTTTGAGGCATCTTATTATCTACTACCGTAGCTTGGCTCATTTTATGTATTATTTTTAATGTATTTACTAATTAACCTAATTTTAAATCTTTGTTCATATCATGTGACCTGAACCTTATAAGTAGTTCGACGCCCATGCCAACAAAGAAACACGTGATTCGACAAAAATTGCGGCCTCGTTTGAAATTTCAATCTTTACATCCTGATAATATTTAAATTATTGTAGAAGTTTTGAGGGATATTATTATCTGCTCCCATCTATACCTTGGCTCATTTTATTCTTTTGTTTAATAATTATTTTTTACTTAAGAATATTTTGCTGCTTGTTTATACTTTGTGATTAAAACCAAAAAAGAAGGAGAAAAGTGTTTTGTCACCAAAGGTCGGGTTTTTACCGAATTTTGAATGTCTGCTCTTGCTATACATAATAAAAAAAATCTGGTATGGACCCCACACTACTTCCTTTTACGTGTAAATTTCTTAGTAGTTGCCTTAAGTGTTAAAAAGAGTGCTTGGAGTGAGTAAGGTAACAATTCAAATATTTACTCCCCTAATCTACCACGAAACAATGCAAAAAATATTTTACAATGGTTATTTTTCTAAATATTGCTGATTTTAATATCATTTAGTGAATTTTTCGTAAAATATCGCCAATAGCGCCAAGTTGAATCCAAATTCAAAAAATAATTTTTTCGCCAAATTTGTCGCCAACTTGGCGATATGTCGCCAACTTGGCGTCAAACACTTGGCGACCAAAATCTTGGCGACATGTCGCCAAGTGGTGGCGCCAATTCATATCACTTAAGTCTGTATTGAAATTAACATTGATTTACCCCAAAAAAGGGGTAAAAGACCCCTTTGGGAATATTCGAATGCAATCACAAGGGGAGGTGCACAACTAGACCCCCCTCAGAGCCTACATATCAAGCTAGAAGTTTCTACGGCACATAGTTTTTGAGTTATGAGAGCCACATACGCACATACACCCGCACATACGTACATACAGACGTCACAAGAAAACTCGTCGTAATTTACTCGGGGGTGGTCGAAATTGATTTTTCGGCTGTTTGTATATTGTTAGGTACATATGCACGTGCTGGCAGGTCGAAAAAACTACGCGACATTCATTCAGGGGTGAGCAACGTCAAAATTTAGACCGAAATTTGAGTGAAATTTTTTTCGTGATCACAATACTTCCTTTACTACGTAAAAGGAAGTAAAAATCAGATAAAATATTTTTGAAGTATTTTACAACAGGGGTTGGCTTGAGTTTAAACCGTACTGTCCAAACTTACATTTTATTGAATTTTTTTTTTTTTTTTTTGTGAACAAGTATCAAAAACAAATAACAAAAGAAATGTTTTATTTTTCTTCATAAGAGCAAGTTAGAACTTATTTATTGAATTTTGAACATTCAGGTATGGGTATAATCAAACTTTATTCTTGATTTTTACCAAGTTACATTGAAAAATTTTTAATTTTAAGTTTGGCTATCATTTTGTGGGGTGTTAGTAGCCATTGGCTACCAATTCAAAATTTGAGTGGAGGTATACAGTCGGGGCACTGGTTCCAAATTCCCCCCATAAATCTGGCACTAGAAAGCACCTATCCTTTCGTTACGCAACTCGTGAAAGTATTAAAAATTGCCATCTACCTCTAGCTATGCGAGACGGTTTGCTATAACCTCTCGTACGTTTTCTTTTTTAAGGCAAAAAGCACAGAAATTATCTTGATTAAGTGTGTTTGTTGATTTTTGGAGAAAATAGGGCCTTGTGGGTCCCCTTACATAAACGCCCCTGGAAAACTCATCGGGTGAAAAATGCTCTTATGTTTCCTTTTAACTTGCGTGCTTGTACAATTGATATTTTACGTTTCATACTGGCAACTGTAAACATCGGCAGTGTTTTCTAGGAGAACATTTCATTGTTGATGAATTTTAATAAGCACGCCTCCAAATAAATAAGTAAATACAGTAGAGGACCAATTATCCGGGATGTTTGGGACCACAGCTATCCCGGATAACTGAATTTCCCGGTTTTCTGGATCGTTACGAAGCGATATTTGCCAATTGTTTATAAAACCCAAGTTATGATAACAAATAGTAATGCATCTTAAAATCTGAAGAGAAAACGATCAAGAAGTGCTTATAGATGTTACAATATTGAAAATTTCTGAGCTATATGCCACTTACAAGTACATGGTATTTATGAAGAAACAGTTCATATTCATTTAGGTCTTTCAAAAGAAAAAAAAGCACTTCATTTTTTAGAAATTGCCAAAAATGCGTATTTTAAAAAGTGGCAGAAAAATCGACAAAATGTTGCCGGTTTTCTGGTTTCCCGGTATTTTGGCTCCCGGATAAAAGGTTCTGTACTGTACCTTAATTGCCCCTTAAATGGGAGACCCCAGTACAATAAGGCCCTGCGAGGAGCCCCTATAGCCATAATATTTAAGTGGCTATAATCATTTAGAATTTTGACGTTGAGGCAGGCTGATTATGTTTTTTTTTTTCTTTTTTCTTCCTTTTTTTGACAATAGAGTATAAGTTGCCGTAGGTACGACCCTGGATTTAAGATGTCCAAATCGACGGATGCTTAAATTTTTCTAATAATTTACCTGAAAGTAGTAGTTTTGGGAATATATCTGATAACTTTAATAGAATAATAGAGATGTCAAAAGTTTCAGAAAGTTCTCCTACATCATAAATTGAACTAATCGTAGCAAAATACTTTCAAACAGATTAAACATCAGTTAAATATTGCCAAACAGCTTTTTATTTTGATATAGTTTCTTTTAACATTTACCTAAAGGCAAAAATAATTTGTCGGCGCGGGGCCCCTTGCTCCTACAGCATAAATTGAACTAAACGTAGCACCATACTTTCAAACAGATTAAACAAGAGTTAAATATTGCTAATTAGCTTTTTATTTTGATATAGTTTTTTTTCTCATATAAAGGCAAAAATAATTTGTCTGCGCGGGGCCCCTTGCTAGAGCGGGGCTCGATTGGGCAAAATCGGTCCAATCGGCCTAAGACCGGCCCTGACCTTATCAAAAGCTTTTTGAAAATCAATGCAAACAACTACATACTTTTTGATATCTAAAACCATGGTAATCTTGTCTACATACGGCCCTCCAATAGAACTCTTGTTATGTGTGTAGCCCTTCACTGAAAAAGGTTGTGCACCCCTAATATATGTATTTGAATATGAAAATGAAAAATAAAGCTGAGTAGAAATACTACACACTGAATGGCATATTTCAAAAAACCTGTAATGTGTGCAGAAAACAAATGATGTTTTGAAGACGATTGTATTATGATTAAAAAGAATATATTCCTTGCTCCATTCGTCTTTGTCACAATGAGTCACTAAAAAAACTTCAGTGTAATCTAAAACTTTAGGTATCAAATTTGGCCCCTGGGGTGGGAGATCTAGGCATCAAATCAATCATGTTTGTCATGAAATGTGGTTAACAATTGCTTATTTCTAACCCTGATCTTCTTCATTACCTTAAATAATACGCTTGACTAAAATAATGCATTTCCCTTTGTTTTAAAAAGCTTGTTGCAATGTGTTAATACAGTTCAACCAAATACAATCAATACCCTTTCATATTTTGAACCAGTTTGTTCTTCTGTATTTGGGAAAAATGTATGGAGAAACGAGAAATGCACCTGTTTTCATGGAAGATGTCATCATTGACGGGGATTTTCGTTAGACCGAAAAAGTTGTTTAACCACCCGTCAGTTCGGCAGTTCCAGAATTAAATGTTAAATGGACGTGATAAGACGTCCAAAACCGTCAGTGGGTTAAATTACTTGTGCCAGCTTTAATTCAATGGTGTACAATGTTTTCTTCAACAAAAAAATGTCGTTAGAAACCAATTTACTTTAACTTTGTATCTTTTTACAATAATTAACTAAGTACAATTTAAAAAACAGATGTCAAAAGATCAGTTATCTGAAATGCCTCTGAAAAGTTTTACCCAAAAACACATGCGTAATCTCAGAAGAGGTGGTGAGTTCGTTCCCTCTTTCATTTATTTTTTTATTCCTGTAAACAAACCTATGTTAACTACAGCAATTGTGCCCAAACTTTTCGTATTTACTGCACTATTTGAAGAATTAAAATTTTATCGCGGCACCCTATTTTGTTTTATTTATATATGACTATTGAAACAATGGACACTCTGTAGTATTCCTCGCCTATACCTACAGCACTCACTTTAGGTAAATATTGTGCAAAGACTTATAAATTAATTATATTCGTAATGGCTAAGAACTCAAGCTTTGGCATAGTATGTATTAACTAATGAATACCTTAGAATCCCAATTGTTTTCAATTAGCCAAATACTAGGTATTTCATGGATTCTAAGTTTTATATTTCTTTGTATTTTCATGCACAATCATTATTTTAAACTTAAATTCATAATTTCTTTCATCTTAATCAGTTGCCAAGTTCTTAAGTTTTGAATGTCCTTATTATGTTACTTTTTCTCTCTCTTTGATGATATAAACGCAAAATATTTTTCTTTTCCAGAATTTCTCCTTACTCTGAAGTTTTTGGATCTAATTATATGTTGCAAAAATTGAACTATAACAGATGTTATTTACTGAAAGAATTTTAACAGTTTTTTTTTTTTCTTTCTTTCATTATTTTTAATATTTTTGACTCATATTGAAGTAACTCAAATTTTTAAATTCTTTGTGTATGGATAATTGTATACATTTGATATAGTATGTTTAATAAATACTACAACCTATCCTTTTTATTGGTACTACTTGTGGTTTTTATGGACTTCATGCTTGAAATTTTTGTTCTTCAAGTGCAGTTTTTTGTCTTGAGAAGTTTTAAACGACTATTTTGGACAGTTAAGCAAAGAATATTTTTTCTTAGTGATCTTTACTGGGTTCTTTGTATTACAGGGGCTAAAATCCAAATTTTTAACTTTTAGGTTTTAAGGAGAAAATCCTCTCCAAACTTGGTGTATTTCAGCACAGACTATTTTCAATGCGAGGATCTGAGAAATTTCGGCAAACGGTCTCATTATCCTGCTCTGGAATTTAGCCCCTGTATAAGAGGAAAATATATTTCCTTCTATCTTTATTAATTTTTTATTATAGTTCAGCTATGACAATGTATTGCTTTCATACATATTTCTTTTGCATTACTTATGAAAAAACCTTTCATTTCTGTTGTATGTAATTAATTTTCTTGAACTATCTAACCAAAGCTGTTGATAAGTTTTTTTTTCTTAGGGTATTATCATATCGTGGGGTTACAAGTGAAACACACTAAGTCAAAGTTATTAATTTTCAGATTTTAGTTTATCTTACACACAAAAATGAGCTGTTTCTACTGGTAAAACCCCAGGGTTGGCAAAGTTTTTCCCACTCCCGGTAAATACCATGGTAAAAACCGGTATTTACCGTCCTGGGAAATACTATGTTTTTCCCACATGGGAAAAACTGATTATTTAAAACATAAATTCAAAGCAATCTTTAAAAATGTCAAAATTTAATTCTAAGTAAATAGCTTGAAAGATTAAAAAAAAAAAAAGAAGATCTACGAAATCGAACAATAGAGTAAGTTTATTTGAATATTTACATACCACAAAGAGTCCCAAACATTTACCAATCGTATTTGTATTCTTCACATTGGATTTTAGCATCATGTAACAAAATATAGTCTATTTCTAATCTTGTTTTGGATGAAAGAAAAATTAGAAAAAATACGCTCCAGAGATGCTGATGATGTAGGACATCCCTGAAGATGTTCGATTAATTGGAGAAATTCCGCATCTATTCCAGTTTTACTTAAATTCCTCAACCAAAGTGCACGATCATTTTCCTCCTGATCTTGTGATAACTTTTCACCTTTACATATAATTCATCAGGTGTGCCAAAAAATGGACAGGGGTCATTGCTTTATCAAAGCTAGATTTCATTTTGCTTAAATATGGAATGAGTTCTTTACATTTTGTAAATATTACACCTTACACCAAACCAAAATTGTAAAAAAAATTGTGTTTAAAAGATCAACGTAAAAAGTATTAAAATTTTTATTTAAATTTGAACACAAATTATTTATAGCTTCTCTTGATGACACTGATATTTTTAAGTTAAATAATTTTATTTTATTGTGTTCCAAAAATTGTGGAAATTAATCATTATAAAACAACTTTATGAGCAAATTTTATGCTTTTTGCAATAATTCCTATTTTGTTGTCTTTTTTCTGCAGAATAATTTTAAACCTAATGAAAATTTGTATAATAACTATATATTTCTAGCTTTAGTTTTACACATCAGACAGAAAAATCCAGTATATTGTTTACATATTGTCATTTCCTAGTATTTACCAGTTTTTTCCGGTATTTACCAGTTTTTCCCGGTATTTACCAGTTTTTCCCGGTGGGATGGGAAAAACAAGTTTTGGACGGGAAAAAGCCAACCCTGTAAAACCCACTAAGTCATATCTTTATTATGCAATGCTATACTAGTGAAACACACTAACTCGTATAATTAAGGATAATTATTAATGCCCAACCATTATCATGCTGGGGATAACAATATAAAATAAGCATGCCAGAGTTAAGAATGGTGCGTAATAACAAAAAAATACCATTACTATAATTTAATTTGATTTAATTATGTCAATTCCAAAGAAGTTAAAATAAAAATTTTTTGATCAGCATTTTCTCAAAATCATGTTTTTTGACTTAGTGTGTTTCACTTGTAACCCCACGATAAATTCTTAGCATTTAATTGCTTTGTTGCAGTTATTCCAAATTAAATATTATGATTCATGTAATACTCTGTTCCTCGAGACAGTTAGTAAATTGAATTATTTTAATGGCAAAATTTTGAGCCAGTTAAAGATTTACCTATATACTCGCGTATAAGTCGAGAAATTTAGTCCAAAAAATGAAGTTGAAAGTTAAAGGGTCGACTTATAAGCGGGGCAGAATTTCCGAAATTTTTCCCGAACAACTGTTGCAAAAAAACACTCAAAAACGAGAAAATTTTTCCAATGCAGTTTAAGTATTTTAAACAGACGCTAAAGAAGTAAATACTCGTACATTCTGCTATATTTTTGCATGGTTTGATTGTGAAATTAAGAATAAATAAATACAATAAACGACCGATGGCTCGAAAATTACGGAAATTGCTGTATTCGCGAATTTTCCAAATGATGGTGTGTGTTTTTAAGCAGAATGTAATAGAGCTACATCGTAAAATTTTAATGATGATAATGCAAAATAAAAGCAACAGATAGCAAAAATCGGACCCTTTCAAAAACCGCAATCGTAAAATCGAACCCTTTACAAAAATTGCGATCGCAAAAATCAACCCTTTTTGCGAAAAAGAATAACAATCGTGCTATTTTCTACACAAGAATATTCACTGCATTTAATTTTCCTTCTTTTCAAAACGTTTATAGTCAAAAATCGCGGCAAAACGTTCTCGATCGTTTCAGAAAGTGCATTCTCGACTTATACGCGGGTTTTCGATTTTTCCCGATTTTCCTTTCAAAAGTAGGGGGATCAACTTATACACGAGTATGTACGGTAGTTTTTCTGTCATTGAGAGAATCAAAAATTTTTGCAATGATTAAAGTTAAATTTTTGCATTGTAATTCATATTTTTAAATGTTTCAGATTCTGAAAAGGATATTTTCTGTACAGTACGTGAAGAAAGATTTGTATCATCAATTTCGCTTCCTTGTCACCTGCAAAACTATGGTAACAATTTTCAAATTAGTGGCGAAAGTGGTGATCAAATTAAATATAGACCTGAATTTTCAAGACAAAATCTGTCCTCTAACCTCTCTGCTAAATTTGATGACTGTGATAACCCATTTTTGTTTGCTGAATCTTTAAGTTTGAAAATACATTCTGCAAGTAATTTAAACAAAAACTTCTTCAAATGCGAGATTTGTGACATGAAATTCAAAAAGAAATCTATCTTAAGAATACATGTTATGAGGCATAGAATTTCTGATGTGAATGTCTCACATTTTTTTCGGTTTTTCTTGAAGTTGGGTGCAATGTGTGTTTAAGTGTATTCTTGAAAGATATTAGAGTAAAATTATATAGAGTTATGTAATTAATTTCACATCAATGTCGCTTTTAAAATTCACTTCTTTAAATCCTAAATGTTGCATTCTCCATTTAACCTGATATAATATCAAAATAACTTTTTTTTTCTTAAAAAGTTCTTAAATTTCAAAACTCTATTAATTTTTGAGTATGTTATTAGGAGTTTTGAAAAATTATTTCCTGATATCAAGGAAAATTTAGGATATTAATCGGTTTGACTTGGGGAAACTTCTCATGATTTGTGGTTTAGCATTGCTCTTTTCAAATGCTTCGCTAAAAATGAAATTTGTATTTATCATCAGAGTGTAATAGCAATCTTTGCTACTATGTAGTTTACTTAGTTTGAATGAAATTGGGTTTCCCTTGGAAATCATTCCAACTGTGTTATTCTTTCCTTCTTAAATATTAAAAACTAAGTTGTTTTGCTAAGCCTATTCTTTCATTTATTTATATTATGTAAATGATAGTACCCATGTTTTGTCTTTTATAAAATTAAAATACTGATATTGTTTTACTCACCTAATAAAATGACAATTCCTTTTTTGTGTACTAGTTGCAAATATTTTTAAAATTCTACTGTTTATATTTCTTACTTTTATTTAAGACTTCTCTGCAATATAGTACTTGAACTTCACCGGAACATAGATTCTTATCTTTTAATTTTCATAATATTATGTACAAGTATCGGTGTTTAAGTTCATGTTTCTTTGAGTTTAAACCTTTTTTTATAGCTAATTCATATGCCAAGTGAAGAGTTATGATGCATTAGTAGAAATGCATGTTTCAGTGTACCATGAAGAATTCAAATTATTGATCAATAACTAAAATTCAATTAGTTACTACTTTTAAATGTTGGAGTGAATCAAGAGTGAAACATCTGAAGCTACATTACAATTAGGAGTTTTTAAATCAAACAGATCTCAGAATTCTAGTAAGGGAAACTTTTTATTAATCAAGTCATCCTTTTTAAGAACCGTTCCATGGTTTATAAGTGAGGCCTATAAGATGTATTATTCAAGCTCATTCTCTTTCAGTAACTATCTAGAATGTTCCTTTTTTCTGCCTAAACTGCTGAATATGTATAAGAAAAAATAACTTTAATTTTGGAAGGGGGAGGGGAACAATAGTTTTCTTAGACCACTTTTGATTATGTGAATGTTATCATCTAATGCTGTGCGCATGTAGCATGTCAAGGCTTGGGCCCTTATGTCAGTTTCATCCTTGTGACATTCCTCTCTAAACTTAATCTAGTCTTCACGCTAAGATTTTCAAGTGAATAGTCTAATAAATTTTTAATTCAACTCTGAATTTAAACCCTTGTTTTTATTTAGACTCTCAGGGTAAATGATTCTAGTTAATATTCATTTGATGATTTCCAAGTAATTGCTTGCTTATTGATTCATAACTTTTTATAAATGTTCATTTAAAAAGTTTTTTTAATCACTTCTATTATTAATTTTAAAATGTTTATAAAATTAACTTTCAATATGTATATAGTTTAAATGTATACATTAGTTTTTACAAATAATATTTAAAAGTGTTTTTATTAAAGTTTATATTCTGTTAATGTTAAGACTTGTAGTTCTGTTACTTTTTTAAAAGTCATTTTGCCCTTCAATATCTTTTTCTTTGATTGTACAAAGAATAAAATAAAAAAAATGCCCATGAGTTCCCGCAATAATCGAAAGAGGTGGGTTTCATCCTTCCTAAGAGCTCCAAGCTATACTTTTCAAAACTAAAAATTACAAAAAAAAAAAAAAAAAAAAACATTACTGTTGAAATTACTATCTTAAAATTAAAAGACCATATCAAGCAATACAAAGCATCTGTTAAACCATTTCAAAAGTGAACAACCACGTGTCACTTGCCACTGCCACCTTTTATAAATGCACTTAGATTAGCCATCAGGTAAGTGTCCTGCTTTCTTATCTGCTTCCGCTGCACCTCTACTTGCTGGCCGTTCCCCGTCTAAACTTACTGTCAAGGAGCATTGCATCCAAAACATCTCCAGAAACATCTGACCAAATTCTTTTTTTTTCTTATGTCTTTGCATCCATAAGTTCACATTTTGTGCATTGAAAAAGGTGTTCCTTGTAACGCAACATGTGTCTGCGTATTCGTACACATTTGCTTTTTTTAAGTTATATTATTTTGCTTTTATTTGCCTGAAATTTCGTTCTTCACCCCCAGATGTTGAACATTTTTTTTTTTTTGGAAATGGGGGAGAGAAATGACAACTTTTGAGTTTTGCAAGTTCTTCATTAAAGCTTAACCCAATTACATACCAATATTTTACAACATCAGCATTTTGAACACTTTTTAAAATGATTTTTATTATTGTCTCCAAAAAAAATTCCAAATTGTAATTCATAATCATGTAAACCTATTTATTCAAATGTATGTTTTTTATCCTGTTCTAAATTATATTTTACTTTTAGGTTCTGTACCCTTCAAGTGTCATCTTAAAGCACACTGTAACAATCAAAACAAAGAATTTGTTGATAATATCCAATTGCGCTGTTATTTTTGTGAAATTTGTAATTATAAAACTGATCGATCATCAAACATAAAACGGCATTTACTTATTCATACTCAAGAATGTCCTTTTACTTGTAATGTTTGTGGGAAAGCTTTTAATCAGAAAGCAAATTTAAAAACTCACTGTATTTCCAAACATTACCAATAAAAATGCTTTTCAAATATAATACTTCTGAGTTATTTAGAAAAGCAGTCCATGGTTGGAATAAACGAGCTGCCGTTGTATTGCATATTTGACTGGTTTTTGCTATCTATTTAAACATCAGTCTGTTCTACTTAAAGCGTTTTTAGCAGAACTGACTATGACCTGATTTCTTACTTAACAGAAATAAACAAAACTTACCTGCAAAATTGTTGAATAATATGAAAATAAGTCACATTTCTTCTGGGAAGAAACTTCCATTTTTGAGTTTCCGTTTTATGAGTAAATATGTAGATAACTTGTGCAATTTTACTATTCATATTCTGTTGAAATTATGAAAGAAGGTTTTTATCTCTGACAGTGTTTTTGGCTATAGATGTGTAAAACGTTGTGCTTGGTTAATTTATATTTAGAATTAAAAAAGATGTTACAGTACAAACCAAAGTATTTTCTGTTGGCCTGAAAAAAAATATGCCTTAAAAACTTATGTTAATTTAAAAATCCTTGATTCCGACTGCCTCATCTGTTATTAAAATGAACCCCGCTGACTAGAACACATATCATATTTGAAAAAATATATCTCTCCCCCCCCCCTGTGAGATGAGAAACCAAGAGAAAAGAAAATCACAGCTCCTCAGTTTTGCTAACCACAAAAGCAAAACTGTAAAATCCATTAAATTATATATACTGAAACCAATTACAAGAACTTAATTTATTTTTAAAAAATACAAGCTAGTATCAGATAAACATTATAAATCAAGGAGCTTTCTCATCTTCAGCAAAGAAATAATTATATATCCTATGAATAAACGCTTAGGAATTTATTTGAAATTAGTAAAAATGCTTGTATAATTCCTGTTCTGTATAAATTGGAAGTTCCAAAACTTCCAATCAAATGTAAAAAAGTTCACTCTTTCTTTTGGTACTACTAATATTTTTTATGTGCCATTTTAAGATTTCTGTCCCAGAATTTCAAAGCGTTAAATTTTTGATTGAAGTCCTTTGTAATTAAAGTTTCAGGAAGATGAGACCCAGCTAAAGTCTTTATTGAGTCTCCTTTCAAGAAAAAAAAATCAATTAGCAAAACCAGTTCATCCCTTAAGGAGCTACGGTGTCTCAGAGAGATACATTCATACACATGTTAAACTTGTAACCCTTTTCCTTGTTGCATTAGGGCTTAAATAGTTTGAAAAATTGGCATTTCATACACCAAAAATATTTTGCTGCCTGAGACAATGATTTGATTTCTTCCAGTAAAAGAAATGGATCAAACAAATAAATTAATGAGATGGAATAAGTTTTATTTGGTGGTGAAAATAAAGCGGCAATAGCAAGCCTTGCAAGTGATGTCAGACTTTCTCTTGGTATGGCTTTGATGATATATCTTATTTGGGTGGGAGTATCTTGACAAAAAATTTCAAGAAGGCAATCTCGGAAAATTACGCACTGAATTTTAGTGTTGTTCGTGATAATTGTATGTTAACTTTTTAAAGTTAAATTTATTTAAAATACTTTTATGATGCTTTTTGAACTACGGTCAAACTTTGTTTAAACAAACTTCAAGGGGCCTTTAAGACCAGTTTGTCTTAACCATAGTTTTTCTTATCTGAAGAAAGATACCCTGCAAACCATAAGGCTCTAAGATCGGAAACGTAGACTCTTAGCGGAAATTCATTTTAAGCTTGTTCGTATTTGCAAGGTTCAATTGTTTAACATTGTATGATTGTTCTTACTTAATTGCAATGCATTTTAAATTTGTAATCTTTGCTAAAATTTTCTCTCCTTAAAAAAAGTAGATATTGATTTCACTGAATTTCCTTAGTTAAGAGACTTAAGGAGACTCAAGTTATTGTAGAGAAAATTACAAAGTTAAGGAGTCACAAATACGCAGGGATACTACACACACACACACGCACAGTAAAACTTGTGAATGTATTGTAGTAGTTTTCAAGTGGTTAAAAATGAAAAGATTCTGAAAGAGGTGAATAACTTTGCAAAAATATCACTTTATTTTTTCCATTTGGCTTTTAATTTTCATGAAGATTAACTTTATTTAACAAGGGACAAAAATTTTCAATTAAGATTTATTTATTTATTCATTTATTTGCTTTTTGATATTTTGTTTTTATATATTTTGAAACACTTCAAAGTGTTATGTATTGCTGTTCTTTTCTCCTTATTAAATGTCAATGGAATAAGGTGTTTTTAGTCTTCAAAATGTTATACATTTTTTCCCAAAATTCAAGTAGCACACTCTCTAATACTGTCGGCCCGGCTTAAAAGAATATTGTCAGTTGCAAAAAATATCATTCGATTTAGCAGGATATTTGTTTTAAGTGGGAATCTTTAACCTTGCATCTATGGCATGGGGAAATATTTGGTTCCAGAGTGTTTTATTCGTATAAGCGGGGTGTTTGTCTATCCGTTACCCGATTAAGCAGGGCCAACAGTACTTCATTTTTGTTTAGTTGCTGGTTTTTAACTGCCATGTATACCTACCAAAAATATACTCTGTAGCTATATGCATATAAAAAATATTTCAGTTTTGTTTCCTACGAACAAGTTTTTAAAAAATTTATGGTTATCCTGTATGTTTTCCACTAAAATGTTCTACCTATGTTTAAATGAAAACCAGTAGAAATCTGATATAATGCATCTATATTGTAGTTACTGCATTTTGACAGCTTAAAGGATTTTTTCTTATTTATTTAAATGAGTTTTCTTATTTTAGGGTCCGAAGTATATAAATGTCAGCACTGTTCTCAGGTTTTTTCTCTGTATACAGAATATTTTAATCATCTTGAGATGCATAATGACAATGTCCAAATCAGAAGAAGATCGACATTTTCGCAACGTTATAAATGTGAAGTGTGTAAT
This sequence comes from Uloborus plumipes, assembly GCA_038373865.1. Lineage (NCBI taxonomy): Eukaryota > Metazoa > Arthropoda > Arachnida > Araneae > Uloboridae > Uloborus > Uloborus plumipes. The sequence goes on along the minus strand of JAXGGA010001237.1, from coordinate 96,477 downwards.
TATGCAACAAATCGAATTGCAGATATCAAAAGACATTCGTTAGTGCATACTCAGCAACGTCCATTTGTTTGTTCAGTGTGTGGAAAAGCTTTCAATCAAAAAGCTAACTTAAAGTCCCATTTTATTTCATTGCATCACCACATTTGAATTTGTTTCTTAATAAAGGAATTTAAAAAAATCCACTTAAGCACATCATATAACTATTTATTTTCAAAATAGTACAAAGTTACTAGGGAAATAATTTTCAAAAAGCAATGTTATTAAAACACAAAATATGCAAATAATTAGATATGCGTATGAAACAAGGATTTCGTTGCAGAAAATAATGACCTAATGGATGAATAATCTAACCATAGATCTATCTTATGTTTTTGCTTTTTAAAATGTGGGTATGTAATTATTTGCAATTTTTGTGCCTTTTTGCATTGTTTTGTATCCATTTGTTGTAAGTGTAAGGTTATTTATTTAATAGTTTTGTTGTAATTTTATGAATAATTTTTTTTGTGCTGATTTGGCTTTTAGTCTATTTTTGCCATTTTAAAATATATTATGATATATTAACAGTATTTTAATATATAGTTGAGCATACTATTATGATTTGTAATCTGTTTATATGAAAATGTTTCTCTTTTTTTAAGTCACTTCTATAAAAGAACATTCCATAGAAGTGAATTGCATTTTTAGTATTTTTTCTGCAGTTAAATTTTTTTTTTTTTCATATCATTAGATCATTTAGTTTGATTTTTTCCTCGAAGTTTGCATATTTGAGTTTTAAAATGAAAAATTCTTTTTTTTAGTACTTTAAATGAAAGTATAAAGTATACTTTTCTGTTGAGCAATTGCATTGTATGTTAAAAAGTTTTGAAGCGAAACTCATTTTTCAACATAAATTACTTAATTATATCTGTAATTATTTTCTTCAAATTAAAATTACTTTTATTAATGAAAACATGTTCATTTTCATTCTTTTTAACTTTAAATTTAAATACATTTTCAAAATTGCTTAGAATAATCTAATATCACATTTTAGTTCACTAATGCTTTAAAATTATATTTAATTCGTTACAACATATACTGTGATGCACAAAATATTCTTTGAATGTGGTGGCTTCAAAAAAATGCATTTATAGTTAGTGAATTGTACAACAAATGAGTATTACTTTGTTTAGTCGAATCAAAGAACAGACGTATCAAAATTTCCAGTAATTTTCAACTTGTATGTTTTTATCAAAAAGTTTGACTTTGTTTTAGTTTCTTGTACAATTATATTTTGAAAATACTAATGAACTCTAAAATATTGATCTTACAGCTCTAATTCTCTGTATTAATCATTGTCAAAGCTTCATCTAACATTTTTAATAGGAAAATAATCTACAATGATCTTATACTATTATGAAACTTCTCAACTCTACCTTCATTTTCAGTTTTAAATCAAATGCTTAAGTATGTCTATACTTACTTACACACCCTTTTGTACATCTTTTTTTAAAGCTCTGTAGGGTGTTTTTCGTATTCTTTCTTCTGAAAATTACTATTGACCCACACTTTAGAATGGGCATTAGTAACTGGACAGAGGCAGTCTAATATGTTTCACTAATGCAAGTGTGGCTGACATATGCTTTGTGATAAACTAGTGAATGAAACCTTTCTTCCAACACTTCACTTTGTATGCTACTACCTGTCGTACAGTTATGACTTGAAGAATGTAATATTCTACTGCCTTTCCTTTTCATCTCTTCTTAAAGCTGCGCACAGGAAGTTTATAATGTACTTGGGTCCTTCCTACATTTCTTAAGCTAGGCACAAAAAGCATAAAACTCTTGATAAGCCTTCTTAATTTTTCACTTTAGTTTTTGGACTAAAATTGTTGACCAGTACAGTGCGCATTATATTCCAAGTGTACTTTTCTTTTTTCAAGCTGTTAAGAAACTGAACTAATAAAAAGAAAAAGTAAAATTTTCAACATTTTGTTTAACAGGATATGGATCACTTAGTTAAAGCAGTGCTAACTGAACTGTTCTTTAAATATCGTGTGATTTAGAAAGCTACAGCTCTATTTTTCACTTGATAATTTTTTCAGGCTCTTTCTTGGGATGTTACTGTCCTGTGTGCTGGAAGCATTTCCCATCTGTGTTTTTATTCAGAAGACATTCATCCCAGCATCAAGAAAATCGTCGATACAAGTGCCAAAATTGTTCATATGCTGCAATATCTACTGCTCATTTAAAAAGGCATTTACTGACTCATACTCAGTTGCGTCCATTTGGTTGTTCAATCTGTGGCAGATCGTTTAACCACAAAGATACTTTGAAAAACCATATGTATACTCATACTGGTGAAAAACCTTTCAGCTGCAATCAGTGCTCACTTAAGTTCACTCGACTTACTCACCTGAAGCTGCATGAAAGGAAACATGGAATATTTTAATGCTGTTAAGAAAGTGCAATCCACTGAGATGTGATGTGGTTATTTTTATGTTTCTCCTTTTAGTTTATTATGAATATGTATCAAAATATATCAACTTTATTTGTTTGAAATTTCATGAGTTCTAAAAGTTTGGAATGCGACATTAATTTTCTAGATCTGAACTGATAGACAGTTTTAGATGTTATATTTTATTTATTTTTCAAAATAATTTTAAAAACTGAATAATATTTGTTATTAAATTTGATTTTGATTGATGTTAGTTGTAATGTAATCTTTATCTGGCTTTTCAAACTTTAATACAGTACTGATGTTCTGAGTAGAGTATGCAACTACCTATCGTATGACATTTTTAGGAATTACATGTTGCTTTTTGTACACTTTGTGCTATTCTAGTGAAATTTTTATTTTATCTAGCAGCATGTTTTGCTTAATATTAAATAATATTTATATCTTTTATCTCATGAAAACATTTTTCAAGAGTGAATAGTAACAAATAAATTCTATAGGCATTGTGTGTGTAATAGCTTCAAAATTATTAAAAGTCCCTCTTTCATCAAGTACCAGAATTGACTTTTTCATTGCTACCCTAGAGCTCAAAGTTTATTTCAGTAGCAGTTCTCGCAATTCCTAGTTATTCGTAGAAAGATCCGCAGAAATTCCAGTAAGGAAAGTTTTTGGAGTTATTTTGCTGTAGTTTATCAATGGCATTTATTAAAGACAAATAAATGATTTTTACAAAGCTGCATAGAATACATGGTAGAGGTAATTATTCACTTGTTAACAGTCTCAGCATTTCACTGATGAAAAAAAAACCATTCTATTGCTCCAATTATGTCCCCCGCACACACCCATGCACACATTCCCATCCATGGTTGACTAGACCCAGTCTCGTGTTACTTTTTTCTTATGTGTTTAGTTATTACGTTTGTGAACAATTAAGTTTAAAGTTTGATTATGCATTTTATTCATGCTTTGTTTTTGCTTTTGGAAATTCTCATCCTCATCATTTATACATATATGTACATACAGGGTGCGGCAGAAAAACCCGGACAAAGATTTATTGCGATAATTTTATTAAATAAAAGAAATTTAGCAAAACAACAATTAATAATGTTAACATAGACTTCCTACAAGAATATACTCAGCCGGTTTCGAAGTGGCTTCCTCCAGTGGTGATACATAGATCCAAACGCAACTTGAAATTTTCAGCGATGGGCAGCAGCTCTTCCAGCAGCAATCGGTCTCATTCTCAAAGAAGCGACTGCTTCAGCGACTCCAAGCTTTTGTGGGGCTTAGCACAGGCCCTGGCCTCCAAAATGGACCACACACTGTAATCCATGGGATTCAGATCCGGCGAGTAGGGGACCATTCCGTAGAGGAGATGAAGTCTGAAAAATGAGTCCAACACAAGTCCTGAGTCGTTTTTGTCTGGTGAACTGGCGCTGAGTCCTTCTGGAACATCTAATAATCATCACCAAGGTGCTGCTAGGCCTACAAAAGTACGACAGCCTGAAGAATGTTGAGGCGATACAGTTTTTGGTTGATTTTGACCCCTTAATCCACAAGAACAAGAGAAGTCTTGCCGCTATCGCAAATTCCTCCCCAGACCATCACTGATTGTGGATTTTGGTGGTGTTCGACGATGGCCGATGTGCCAGGAGCTTCAGTGAACCAGATTCTGTCGTTTTGGCGGCTATGCGCCTGTTCGGCAGTGAACAGCTTCTCATCTGTGAAGAGGATGCGCTTCCACCGCTTACCTGCGGCCCGACGTTTCAGCTGGCGACATGTTTGAAGTCTCACACGCTTGTTCTCTTCAGTGAGAAGTTTAACTTTTTGGAGCTTGTACGGCTTCAGTTTGAGTTTTTGTTTAGCTATTCGCCGAACTGATCGGTCGCTAATTTGATCTCACAAGCGATTTTTTGAATGGAGACCCTCGAATTTCGCTGCACTCGCTTCGTGATGAGCCTACGGTTGGAAAATGTGTTCACGGTCCGTTTTCTTCCGCTTCCTGGATGGCGTAAGTCATGACCAAGCTCCTTGTACCGGCTAATTGCATCAAAAATAGCCTGTCGAGGAATTTTGAGCAAACGAATTGACGTTTACCAGCTCGGAACAGTAAAAAACATCTACGCATCTTTCTGCCATTCTGCAAACGAAGCAACAATGATAAGTACAAAATTGACACCGCACTCCTTAGTACAGGAAAACATATAGAATCTTTTAACAAAAGAATTCGCTGTTTTCGGTAAAACGTGTTGGTGTAGGCGTGACAAACTTTGTCCGAGTTTTTTTGCCGCACCCTGTATGTACACATTTTTACAAGGGCTAACAAATCCAGTGCCACTAAAAAAAATATTTATGCTATTAAGCTCATTCAAAAGCCATGTTACATTGAATTTTTCTATAAACTCGGAGAGCTTGTCTAATGCCTGAAACTTTTTTCTCGACTCCGAGGACTTTATAATCATTGTCAGTCTATGCATATATTTACACTGGAGTCTCAATTTACACAAGGGATTCATTTCAAGACACCTCACGTAAGTTAAAATTTCGCGTTGTGTGAGAAAAGCTTTATGTAAGAATTTTTCATAATCATACCCAGTTATATTTTGACTCATATACATCTGTCTACCTTTCTTAAATGATTTCTTAACAATATATTAACTTACATAATTGAATTCTTGCTGTATATAAAAATGTTTTTAAAGATACAATAATTCAACAAACTTAAGATGCACAAAATCAATAATCAATGTGTGATGGAGGCATAAAGTAAAACAGAGTATGTATAGTATGTTGTGGCAATAAAATGCAACAGTTTTGTAGCACTACACGATAAATACAGTGGTTAAAACTTGAAAAATGAAGATTATGATTTATGCTGCTCGATTTTGATACCTTAATAACAAAGTAATTTTTAGATTATTATGGTGTTGCAGGGCTCGCATTCGCCCTAAAATTCCTAAATTTCCTAAAATATTTCTGACCTCCTGAAATTGTACTAAAATTTCGTGGCATTCCTAAAAAAATTAGAAAATGTACAGGAGCTCTTTTGGCAAACTTAAAATACCTTTCTGACAGTATTTTATAGCCAAAAGTGAACTTTTCCCTAGATATTTAATGTGATAAATAGACATTTTACAAAATAGTTTGCTAAAAATGCATTCTTCACACTATTTTTCATCTCGGGTCAAAGTTAAAATTCTTCCACTTAAAAACGAACTATTTAATCTTTAAAACAGCTGTTTCAGCACTCTACCTGAATGAAACATAACCTGCTCTGAAATTTTTTAACTTTGAGCTGTTTTTGTGCGCCTGAGCTAGATTAATTGCGAATTTTGCAATCTGTTTGCATTCGCTTCTATAAAATTAGTTCATTTTAGTTTACTGTAAATTCACCACTTGGATATCGTTAATTTTATTCTTACCATTAGTCTGAACTTTGTTTAATTTTCTTTTGTTTATAGGTTAGATTATTAGATGTAGGCTCGTCATTTAATGTCAACCCATTCAAAAACGTCAATCCTGTTGCATCTGAATCAGTTCAAACCATGAACATTCTTAAAAAGTAGCACTAGCTTTTATCAAACTTTGTTTTTGGTTCAAAAAATATTTTGAAAAATTAAATAGATTTAAAATGTTAAGGATGTTTAGATAGCATTAGGATTCAGGAATCGGAGAATCCAACAGATCTAGTAAACTTAGGCAGCTGTTATAAAAGTACGTGAGTTGTATAAGCCAATGATTCCTTTTCCTTACTTTCATTTTCTATTCAAAACTAGGGTTATGTTAATTATAATTATTTATTATTCCTACAGTTCTTAAAAAATTTTTTTACAGTTTTTTCTTCACCATTTGCATACTTTTTCTGCTTTTAAAAATGTATTAACTTATCAAGTCTTAGTTATTGGGATTGTGAGGTAACGTATGGAAAAATTGTAGCCTCGGCTTAATTTGATTAGGGGGAAAGAAGGGCAGGGTTGAAAAGCAAACATATGGGCTTTTGACAATACTTAGATATTACGCTATTGGTTTCAAAACAAAGGATTGTTGTGGATCTAAAAAACTTTATCCAAAGGAAACTTTTCTGGTAATTAAAAAACTGAAGAAAAATTTTAAAAAACAGGTTTGTTTTTAGATAATCTTAAAACTTTGAAATCAAAATGCATTAAGCTCAGCTAATAAAATTTATCAAGCTGTGTCATTACTTAAATGATATGTGCGGAAAATTTTACCCATTAATTCTTACATTACATTCAAATACATAGGGAAGGGGGGGGGGGAATCACTAACTGAAAATTGTTTTGTGATGCAAGATGGTTTTCGATTTGTAACATTGAATATAACAGGCCAAACGGGTTAGCTTAACAAACTGTTTTCTGGGCAATGCTGTTTTACTAGATTAAAAAAATGATAAAGAAAAACTTAAAAACAAATTTATTGGAAAAAGCGGGGGGAGGGGGGGATGTAAATTTGCAGATTTTTTGCAATAGCAACAATATTAATGAGTTTAAAGAATGAATATTATCTCTGGGTCTAGTGAAATAGCGTTTAAAAACAGCTGTAGTAAGCTATTGTAGTTAAAACATTATGAAGTAATTATTGAACAGAATTAATATCTGTAGAAGCTGATCAACTGAAAAAATTCATATATGTCTATCTTTGAAAGTGAAAATTATGAACATGTTATATAGCATTGAAGCATTATTTCTTTTTTGTTTTGACTCTTTTTTTTTTTTTTTTTTTGTATTGGAGGTATTTGAAATTTGTAATTTATGCTGTAATAAATAAAATGCATTTTCAGTTTGGTTTGTCGGGTACTACTGTTAAGGACTTATTTATAGTCAAACAAAATCGTAAAATACCCCCAAAATTTTCCTAAAATTTTGTCAAAATGTTCCTAAAATTCCCCTAAAATTTTGAAAAAGTCTACTGCGAGCCCTGGTGTTGGGAACTTCCACTTCCAGTCATGCTATAGAAATTGAAGTTTGTTCACTGAACCAAAATTTAGTAGCCAATTACCTACGCTCTACAATTCCCTTCCAAAACTTTTCATATTGTGAACAAGGAATTCGTGTAAGCTCTAAAATTCGTTACCCGTAAAAAAAGCTCTCATTCTAGCCATTTTGCGTCAATCCAATCGTGTTGTAGTGTGAGTTCACTGTATATGTTTAAATTAGAGATGGAACGAAGCTTCGGCCAATTTGACCAATTTGCCGAAGCTTCGGTCTGGCCGAAGCATGAGTTGTGATTCGGCCGCTTCGGCCTGAAATTTATGCAGCGAATGAAAGACAAGTAAAAAAAAATGCATGATAGGGTAAGTGCTCCAGTAGTGGGCCAGTCTCCAGTAGTCGGCCACAATGACATAAAACTCCTCATAAATAGTAGTACATTTTTAATTCAAAATCAGATATGACGCATTCACACATTCATGTACTTATCCTCAATCATCAATCAGTGGCAGTTAAGTTTCGGGTACTTTTTCTTGAATTAGTAATGAGTCATTTCATTTTGAATGGTGTGCCCATCATCCAAGATTGCGATTCTGCTTATTTTTCAGGTAAGTTGATTCTGTGGCCGACTACTGGAGCATTTACTAGTGTTGACAACAGCTTGGATTTTAACATTTTTTTTTTTTTAATTTCTGAAACAAGTAGATGATTCACTATCAGAAAGGTTCATCCTTGTAAAGTTTTACTTGTTTTTGTTACTGTATTGATAGCTGAAAGTTCTAGGTTAGCCAAGATCAACAAAAGATCTCTTAAATAGCCGACTACTGGTGCTTTTACCCTACTATTTTTTCGAATTCACCAAAAACTGAAGCATTTTGCATTAAGAATATTAAGATAAATATATAACACAGCGTAAATAGTAGTAGATTGGGTAGTTCTATGGTATAATACATGATCATATCAGTTTTTTTTTATTATAAAACATCAACTGAATTGCAGACTGAGCTTTTCATGTTCCAAGTAGAGCTTCCTACTACTAATTTGTAAAACAAAAATAGTAATGTCGTCTTTTCTTGTACTAGCAGTATAAAGCAAAACAAAACAAGAAAACTTTGAAAAAGTGAAATTAATTTAAGAATGACTCAGTAAGCTGAAAATGTTGTGTAATACTACGAACATTAAAATAAAAACAACCAAAATAAAAATAAACTTTAATTAATGAAATCAATTTAAGAATGCCACAATAAGCTGAAAATATTGTGCAACGCTAAGAATATTAAAACATATGGAGAAAAGTATAAAACTCTACGCATTTATTATGCATTTAATCCAAAAACTTCAATATGTGAGCCAGCCGAAGCTTCGGTATTCGGCGCTTCGGCCAAATGCCGCTTCGTTCCATCTCTAGTTTAAATATACATATTTTGTTAGTTTTTAAACTAAGCTTCCTTTCTTTGTATCTTTTATTTATATTCTTCTTCAAGACTTTTTTAATCTCTATAACCTGTAGTGATATAAATTTTGACATTGCCATACAATGTGTAAGAAGATTTATAGATTTAATCCTCATAAACATTCTATTTTTTTTTTTTTTTGAAAATTTTCTATAGCTGCTTGGAATATAGTACAACATTTTTCACTGTCTATTACAACTTTCTACTAGTTTAGTAATAAAAGTCATCTCAAAATGTTACATGTGAAAAAAAGTTACCATAAAAATTAGAGATGAATTGTTTATTCTTTTTTGAACTTATATCAAAAATAAGTATTTTTGGCTATGACTGTATAGTAATTGATGTTTTTGATCTTAGCTGGCAATAGGATTGCATTGTATTTTAAGGTAACTTACTCTCTTTTCTATAACTATTAATTTACACAAATAAATATTGATTGATGTATAATTTGGAACAATTTTAATTTATTTTTCTTTTAAATCAATAAATGGGTAATAGTGGATATTTTATTTAACGTTTTGAAGTAGCTTCATATTTATTTGGTTATTGTCAATTTTAATGCTTAAATGTAGTTAAAAAAAAATTTGATAGAATATTATTTTACACCAACTTATAAATATTTTAAAAGAATTATTTTGTACCGTTTTCTTAATATGTGGAAGACATATGAGGCTGTGGAAAGTAAAGGGATATAATTGGACTATTTCAGTTTTGAGTAAAAAGTGTGCACAATTCAAACCGTATGAAATGTTTCATTGAAACAATTTTTTAACTTATGTATAATAGTACATACCAATGCCACTAGTATCATATATATCCCCAAAACGCATGAAAGTTTCTTATACCATTTAAGCTAGTTATCTTCAAACTTTTTAATTTTAGCACTTTAGTCCCTTAGCTTCTCGGTGTTTTGTATTATGTTTTAAATGTTTATGTTTTTATAATCTTCAATTGTATCGTAACTATTGAATATTTTTTCTTTTTAGTTTTATTATTTTCTGGAATTCATTTTATTTAGTTTCTCTTTTAATTTAGTTTTCAGTTTTTATTTAGCTTATGATTTTTCATGTTAGTCTTAGTTTTATTATATTGTGTGAACTTCCTGTAATTAAAAAAAAAATTGGTCATGTAAATTCTTTTTGGTCGATAATGAGTCGAAATGTTTAATAGCAGATTCAAACTGTTCTGGATTCTTTATTAATAATTACTGCCACAGCTCCAAGATATTTTATTTACTATTTTTTGTGTATTGATTACATTTCTATATTTAATAGTCATTAATCATTGAAGCAACTCATTAATTTGTTCTAGTGGCAATTATTTAACCATCCCAATAGATCTAAACATATATATTTAAAATCTGTAGCTTTCCTTTGTGAAAGCAATATCAAAACCTTTTAATATGACCAATTTGATTCTTTATTATGGGAAAAATGAAGTAGTTTTGACACACTGTAGGCTTTAAATGCTATTTTTAAATTTGATAATTTTTATGTTCGAAAATTTTTACTTTAATTTTAAATTTTAATCTCTTAAAGCACCACTTTATTCTTCATATTTCATGAGAAATTATTAGACTTATCAAGCGTAGTCTCTCTTTTTTTTTCCTATAGTTAAAATTTTAATTGCTCAAATATACTAAAACATTTTTTTTTTTTTTTCCAGAACTATGTGATGACTCAGTCAATAGCTCTACAAGCAAAGACAGTCTTGGGAATTTCGACTGGAGCAGTGAATATGATGACAAAAGTTTGCGCTATTATTGTCCACTTTGCCCATACAGTACTTGTCATTACCATCAGCTGAAAAAGCACAGCATTAAGCATAGTGGAGAAAGGCCTTTCACTTGTGAGACATGTGGCAAATCTTTTACCAAAAAATGGCATCACAAAATTCATTTGCGAGTACATACGGGGGAAAAACCATATGCTTGTGATGTGTGCTCATCAAGGTTTTCTGATCCCAGTGCATTTAGAAGACATCAAGCAGTACATAAAGTAAATATACACGACTCCAGTAAAATCAAAAATGAGTCATTTTTCCCAATTTAGAATGTTTTAAAATAAGAAGTTGAGGCCAGAAACAACTGATCAGAAAACATAATTTTACTGCAGTGGACACCGGTTGTTAATAGAATCAGCTTCTTCAATGAATAAAATCCTCAAAAACAGAACAAAATTTTGCTTTATTGAATTTGCCACTTAATTGAATCAAAACTTTTATATGAACGATGACCACAGTATTACTAATTTTATTATTGATAAAATCATTTAATATTTCTTATATCTTTTTTTTTTCCTTCTCTATTTACGTCTTATCAATTATTGTATTTTCTAGCCTTTAAAACGATACACAAATCCAAATGGTAATGAATTGTTAAAGCTCTCTGTTCATAGGTCTGAGAATAATTTAAAGAAAACTGTAAATATGTATACATGTCAGGCTTGGAGTAATCGCCGATTACGTAATCGTAATCTGTGTAATCGATTACAATTTTTTGTAATCGTAATCATAATCATAATTTGGAAATGAGACTCTCGTAATCGTGTAATCGTAATTTTAATCAAGCATTTCTTGCGTATCGTAATTGTAATCTAACTTTAAATAATCGTAATTTGGCCTTGTAATCGTGTAATCCCGACTTGCTGAAAGTGAAAGCTTCTTAGTTGCGTCTCTACAATGTTATGGGAAAAAGATAAGGATTCTATCTGGGCCCCCGGAAAAAAGCACTCCAGGGAAAGAGCGTGTTCTTTGTCTTGGGGGTCCCGGTTCAATGCAAGCTTCAGAAAGACAGCAAGCTGTAACGTGCTCGTGAAGAGAGTCATAAAGCGAGCCCTGACGTAAGTGTTTCGCAACCTCAGGCGCATATGACCAGACCGTTCCTTCTGATTTTTAGGATGGGTCATCAATTTTCCCTTTCATCAGCTGTCAGTGATAGCTACAAACGAAGCTGTTCTACCCCGAACGAGAACAGTAGTATCAAATTACTAACCCATACTTTTCGGCTTGACAGGACTCTATACTCAGGGCCCTCTAAACCAGTGTTTCCCAACCTTTTTGAGCTCATCGCCCCCTTCAAGATGCTGATTGTCACCTATCGCGCCCTCTCCCCCCTTTTCTTCCTCGAAAAAAACCATAAGTTGGCGCAAGTGAACATCGCGATATTATTAAAAATATAAATACGTAACTTTATTTTGAAGTAAAATGTACGCAATAAAGCAATAATAACCAATGAATTTTAAACTAAAAATTTTATTTAATGAAAAAAAAACCTTTTTTTTTCTTTCATAAAGCGAACTGATATAGCATTTGAAGGGTAACATTAAACTAAGATCATTGACGTACTTTTCAAGAAACAGAGGTACATTTTTCAAGAAATTATTTTCTTTTCTACCTTTGAATCTCGGGAATTGAAATCATTGAAACCAAAAATTTGAAGGAAAACAAGTTGAAAATCTGAAAATTCATAAAATGGACAATGAATGACAAAATACCTAAGGTTCATCCAAGGTGCAAGGAGGAACTTCTTGAACTTTAATTTGTTTCTTTCTTAACTTGTGATTAATTGTTTGAACTTTGAGCAACCGGTTTCGTACATGTTTACAATTTCGGTTTTCGCTACCCTTTTATTACTACTGTTTTCTCTTCTATATACCCATTGCCCCCTTACTGCCCATTTGAGGAGTTAAATCGCCCCTTTGGGGGCGATTGCTCCAGGTTGGGAACCACTCTCTAAACAGTTGCATGGTTTTTTTTCCCCTTTTTCTTTCATTAGCGAAAGAAAAGGAAATTTTGCAAAAGAAGAGGGAATTTGCAACTGTGCTTTAGTTATCATTTAATATATATTTGCAATACAGTTCTCTCATTTGCGATAACAGCACTCTGGTGACTTTTTTTTTAAAAATATTTTCACACATAATTTAATCTTAAGTTTATGCCTTACACTTCAATGCTAATATTATTTTTAATCATTAAGTATGTTAAAGATGAAAAAATTGTGTATTTACAGATTCTTAAAACATTGCTTATGAGTAAGATTAAACGCCTATGATTTATTTTTAATTTTTTCTTATCTTTTTGTACTTTGAATAATTTCAATATTTTTTATATTTATGTTCATTATTTTAATTTCATGGTTTTAGTGGCAATAATTACACTTCAGTATACTTTAAAAAATGTGACATAAAATATTATTATAAAATGTTCATACACACACGCAAAATAAATAAATAATCAAGTTAAGATTATACATTAGTTGCAATCATTTTATTATATTAGTGGATCAAAAACATAATTCTTAGCTATGACACTGTTGTCGCGAATGAGCATTATATATGTTACGTACATTATATATATTTAATACCCCCTGCGATGAGAAACACATTTTATGATTTGCACAACCCTTTGCAATCTTGCTCTTATTGAAACAAAAATTTTATCCATGCATTAGGTGTGAAAAAGGTTAAATTTTGTAAGAATATAATATTTGCGAATTTTATTATTCTAATACTGATTACATTAAGACAATTTATAAATTGCAAATTTATATTTTTCCTGATAATAATTTTTTACCAGAATAAATTGATGGTAACATATAAAAATATTATAAAATATTACAAAATTTTATAAAAATATCACTCGCTGTGCAATATTGTATAATATTTTTAAAAAGGTTTAAAATTTACCTGTTTCGTTTTCCTTCCACTTAACGAATAAGGTATAAAATTGCCGAACCAAAACTTGACACCTCCCCCTTTCAAAACTTCTGGATCCTCTTCTGTATATGTACATTTCTCACAAATCTGTAATCGTGTAATCGAAATCGTAATCGGCAGATAATAATCGTAATCGATTACATTTTTTTACGTAATCTAATCGTTGCTGTAATCGTAATAGCGATTTGGCAGAGGGCTGTTATCGTAATCGTAATTGTAATCCCCAATTTTTCACGCTCGTAATCATAATCGTAATCGATTACATTTTCTCGTAATTGACTCCAAGCCTGATACATGTTCAATTTATTGTTATGTTTTCTCTGTAGTAGTACCTTTTTTATTAAAAAAAAAATAAGATCAGGTAATTTAAGTTATTTTTAATATGATTCATAGAGCGAGAAAAATATATAATACTAGGATAACTTTGCTAGTTTGTCTAAATAATAACAATTGGTCATGGCAACAATATTCCTTATTTAAATTTGTAACATGTTTTTAATTTTGAACTGAAATAATGTTTTTTTTTTTTTAAAGCAATATTAATTTGTGCAGTAGTATCTTATATACTAGTATAAGGCATATTAAAAAAACTCAACTTTAAAAATTTGAAGAATTGATTATAATTATTAAGCTGTGACAGCAAAATGTTTTATCTTTTTAATTTATATTATCTTTCTATTGAAGCTTAGTACATTTCTTCTTTTGCGGATCTAAGAAATTCTCTCCAAGTTGTGTTTAAGGTTTCTTTATTTTTCACACTACTCTATTAAACCTGAGACACAACTTCAGCTCAACAAATACTTGCTCAAAGTTTTATTTAACAAAGTTAATAAAACAAGCATTTATGTTGATTAAGCACTATCAATTTTGAAGATAAAATCCTATACTCAATTCTACTTTATAAATTAGTTATTTTCAATGCCCAATGCTTCAAAACAAAAATTACTATTGAGAATCAGAGTAAGAGGATTTCCTTTCTCTTTTCATAACTTTGCATGTTAATCATGTCCAAGTAAATATAAACTTATGGAGTATTGTTTTCAAGAAGATTGATTTCCTTTAGCCCTTTAAGGACCATAAGCTTTTCAGTAGAATAGACTTTTTTTTACATGGAACTTACTAAATGGCAATGCAAATAATATTTTTTTTTTAGTTTTACGAAATTTGGTGCAGTATATTTTCTGTAAATTGATGAATTTTATATGGTGCATGAAAAATGCATAGCTACAATTTTCCAAAACTTGGTTAACTTAGTATGCAATTCAGGAGTATTTGAATGATTAATGATGTTATTTACAGCTTAATCATTAAGAAGTAATCTTGATTAGGATCGAAGCAATATTTTCAATTGATATTCTATACTTGTGATGTAACAATGTGTTATGTCAACTATATTTTTTATTAGTTTTTATGTTTATTTATCTATGTTTATCCTAATAAGAATCTAATGCCTCAATAATGTGGTAAAGCATGTAATTATATAAAATAAATTATTTACATTCAATAATTTATAAAATAAATTTTGAACTTAGAGAACACATGTCCCATGGTTTTGAAAAGGTTAAACTAAGAGCAAGGTTTAAGCATGATAGTTTGTGAAGTGTAAATGATTGTATTTTCAACTATTATAATTAACCTTGCTTAAATTATGAAAAAATTAATTTACCTCATCACACATAGTTTATGGAACTTTTGTACTTTTAACTACCTTAATAATATAAAATGTCACAGAGGTGTTTTCCCACCCGCTTCTCATTCCATGTTCAAAGTGCTATGTTAGTCCTTTGCACAGTTTAATTTCATAGTACTATATAAATTACATTTATTAGTTTTGTTCCTTCTTAAAACTTATTAAATCATTTAGCTGGGATGTCCATTCCCTCTTAAGGATTGTGGCATCCCCATTCTCCCCCAGAATGAGACCCCTGAAAATGAAAATTAATTATAAATGACTCTAAAATTTTTAATTAGACTCATCCCCTTTTGGGAGCAACCCTGCATTCAGTAATTGTTGTTATTGCAATAATAGCGAGAAATATAAATCAGCATTTCTGATTATAAAATTTTTTTTTCATCCCAGCAGCATTAATCTAGAGTAATACTAGGACCAGGTGAAAATGTTAGATTATATTTATTAATCAAGTATAAAAGTTTGTATTTACTAATCAAGTATGAAAATACCTATTCGTAGTAAAAATTATAAATCACAAACTCTTGAGATTGGTCTGTGTAAAACTTTTAATATCAATTTTATCCTAAGAAACATTGGAATATGCATGTGATCAGAATTTTAAGAGTGAATGATCGTTTTTATTTTAATGCATAGGATACTGTAAAAGTATTATACATTATGACACAGCTGCCAACCCTCACAATTTGTTTGTATAACTTACAAGTTAATGCCTTTCCCCAAATTCCATAGCTAAGTGTATCTTTTCTTTTTTATTAAATGTAGCAATTCCCTTGCAAAGGAGATTTTTCATGAATAGAATATAAGTTAGAAATCTCTGGAGTAAAATGAGACAAAATGAAGAAAATTTAAATGATTTAAAAAACAGTAATCTATCAAGTAATTGAGCTCATTATGGCAGTAGTGTGTAGAAAAAGAAACATATAACGGAGTTTAACTCCGTTAACTGTTGGTTCTCCTACCAAAGGAAAATTTTTTGCTAGTGTGCTATTTTTAAAAAATCCCATATAATCAAATTTTTGTCATGAAATTTATTAACTTGAAACTCTGCAATTTTCATCCTGCAGTGTTGGCAGCTATGCCATGATGTGATGTAAAGTTCTTTTTTGTGTGTGTGTGTGTGTACACAGTTTTTTTTTTTTTTTTTTTTTTCTAATTTTAATTTTTATCTTGTTTTCTTCTACAGATACTGTTTACATTATGTGTGATAAATGTTCAAATGAATGTTTAATTATTGTTAATCTGAAATGTGTGTAATTTTTTTTAATGTAACATACATTATGAGATTTTTTTGCTGTACGAAATGTTTTTAATACAACCAGAAGAAACTTTGTATATTTAATGTTATATCTGTAAATAATCTTAAAATTTTATGTAAAAATCGTTAAAAATGCAAAATAAATAATTTTTAATACCTGACTAATTTGAATTTGTAACATCTTTATATTTGATGTTAACAAGTTTAAAATGCTTTGACATGATGCGAAATGTGAAAGTAAGTCATTGGAAAATAAAATGTAAGCTATTCAGCTAAAAAAAAACTTATAAATAAAAACGAGATACAAATTAATGCCTCTCTTAAAAGGGAAGGATCTTTTTATTTGTAGTGTTATTTGTTTGCCCTCTTTTATAGCAATGAGTGTAATTATACTTTCAATTAGTTACTTACAACTAGAAAAATGAACGTTTTTACGAAAGATTTTCAAAAAAAAAAATGTTTTTAAACACGAGTTTTATCCTGAAGTATAATTTTTTATTTTTCAAAATTTCTTTTAAATAAATTAAATTGTAAAATATAAATATTTTACTGCTTTTTTATTATTGAACTGATGTTGAAAATTTGTATATAAATTAACCTTGAGATGTTTGTATCTAAATGTTCTTTAGGTTGTTTTAAATTCTTGCATATCAGTTTAAAAGCATGACCTTCTTGTAACAGCATGTGTTTTGAATTTTTTTAAGTTGCAATTCTTTAATCTAATTGAGATATATTGTGACACAAAGGAAAATCAAGTTTTTCTGTGTTGAAAACTGCATATGCTCAGTTATAAAGTGCATTCCAATTTTTAAAATATTAACTCTCTTTTAAAAACCACTTGATTGAAACATAACCTAATTTTTTAAAAGCAATTTCTTTTCATTTCTCCAGTGAATTCCTGTGTCATAAATACATCACCGTTTATCATGAATCCTTGTACTTTTACTCATTCATGTTAGTATATTTTGTTATCATTGTTTTAATGCCTGTATTTAAGAAGATCTTAGAAATTGTAAGTATGTTTCTATTACTTATTATCTAAACATGTTTTATTGTATGATAGTCTTTGTCTTAGTCTTTTTTTTTCCTTTTTAGAGGGGTTGAGGGCAATGACAAGATGCTATTTATTTTCGTTTTGGACCTCAAATGTTATGCAGTCCCTTTTTTAGATTGGGCCCAAAATTGGCCACCGGGTGTGTCCTAGTGCTCTACCTCCTGGTACATCCACCAGCCCCTAGACACATACACACATCTATCACAATTTGTGAGTGCGAAAAACATACTTTGAATTCAAGATACCATTTTTTAATAGCATTTTTAATGTTTGCTATGAAAATATAATATTAAGAGCTTTATAAAATGTTGCTTATTATTAATTTTATTTTTCACATTAAAAGATATTCACTTTGCATTCATATCCTAATACAAATATTTAAAAGTAAGGGTTAACTTAAAATGAAATAAAGTGAGACCTTATGTTAAAAAGAAAAATCTCACTGCACTGTCAATTTTGAAGAATCTATCAAGGTATCTATTGCTGATTATGTTAATTTTAAAAATTGAATCAGTATTTTTAATTTCGAAATTAAAGCCAAATCAATGAAGTCATGCACACATGATAAATAGTTTTCATTTTTATTGATATCCCTGGATTTTAAAGTTAAATATGTTTGAAGTTGTATTTAAAACAGATAATTTGTACTGATGATAAATAATTAACCTTTAAGGTACAAAACTGTTATGATTTACCTAAATAAATAATAAGAGATAAATACTTATCTTGGTTTTGTTCCATCAACATAAATCAATAAAATATCTATTCCTTTTTTATGTGTTAATAGAATTTATATAAATATGTTTATGGCATTAAGTTTTATCTGTGTTAATCATTTTATGCCAATAATGCCATTTTTGAGTTTAATTATAAAATCAACTTTATTGGCTATTGTAATGTATTAAGACAATGATTTTTCATAAATGTTATACGGGTGATTCTCCAAAATCCAAACAATATGACGTCCCCGTAGGACAGCACAAAAATTATTTGACCTAGAAAGTTTTTTTTTTTTTTTTTAATTGTTAGAAATACTTATTCTGATGTTATTCAATTCATATTAAAGCAATTTTTCATTTATTTTTTTCTACAAAAATTTTTGAATAGCCAAAAAGTCACCTTTTTTACGTGTCCCACCCTGTTTCTAAAATGTAAATAAATTATTTTAAAATTTTACGTGAACATTGCACAAATTCCACTTGTAGTGTTGAATTATGTATAGTTATGGGTGTAATATAGTGTTGTTTTAGCTTATGTAAATGATTATATAATCAGGTAGATCATTTTGAAGTTTGTCCCCAGATTGCATGTCCCTCTCCTGGTCTACAAATTGGTTCAATTATTAAAGGCAAAAAGAAGGAATTTTGAATCTGCAGTACTATAACACTGTTTATTCTCATCACTTCTTTGGACTCATCGAGTATTTTGTCTATAGAATGTGTCTGCTGTTCGTATTATTATTCCTTAGTTCAAAATGAGGTATGTAACATTTTCGATGTCCCTCTCCTGGCCAACATTTCTGTTCTAAATAAAATAAAAATAATAATTCTGCCTGCAGTGTGTAATTGAGTTAAGAGGGACAAAAGAGAAAAATACCATTATTTACCTTCTATATAATTCCGGGTAGAAATATCAGCCTTTTTTGATTAAAATGTCCCTCTCCTGGCGCAAAAAAAAAATGTCCCTCTCCTGGCGCAAATAAAAAAAAGTCAGTCTAGCATTACTTTTAAAGCACTGGTAAAACATCCGGTAGAATAAATGGATTTATTTACCAAACATTAGTTAAAAATATAAAAAAGGAGTCTCATTTATTAAAAAAAGTATTCATTTAGAAAAATTTGAACTTTATTTTATGATTGTAAATCTCTTTCTTCATATAAATATTAAATTTGTCGGATGCTGCATCTCTTAAAACAGTGTTCGTTAAAGGAGGTTGTAAATTAGTTTGTTTGTCAACAATAAACATAGTGTTTCATTCATGTTGAAGTTATTTCTTTGTTATTGTTGTAAAATTTCTGATAATCCTTGATAAAATTCATTTGTTTGCTCGCTTAGTGCTTCTTGTCACTTTCTCGGTTTGGAAAAATTGACCCCCCCTTTTTTGGGGTGTAGTATACTTAAAGTGAGTTCCCTCTATTTTTTTTCTTAATAAGCTCCTAACAAAGAATAAGTATGATTTTTTTTAGATTTTTTTAAGCATTTTTATTTTTATAGAGTTTGTGAGTCGAAAATGCCAGGTTTTTGGAGAATCACCCATACACATCTTAAATACACTTCTTACCCCAAAAACTGCTAAATTTTCTACATGTTTCCTGTTTCTTAGTAGGCATATCTCTTAAAATTCAATGTTTTATAAAGAATAATAAATTTTTATTTATTTTTTAATATAAATTGTAACAATGCCTAAAAGTGTTTTAGGGATTTTAAGATTTATATCTTTATTATTAGTACTCCTCACCAGAGGTAAGTCCTAAAAATATATATGTTGAGAAATATTTAGCATGTTAAAAGGGAAACTGATATTAAAGGTCCCATGGAGTTGTTTGAACGAGGTTTGACTGCATAATTTCATTCCATTATGACCCATTCATTTTAAAATTTTCATGAGAAATAAATGGTTTATATTGAGTTTTCCACGAAAATATATTTTAGTATTTCATTTATCAAACTTTTAGTGCTCTTAATGTGTTCTTATTTTTTATGGCATAAAATATCAAGAAAGTTTGTGTTGTATAGTTTTATACTTAATCTTGAAATTTTCTCTGGTTAAAAAATAATCACTATTTATTGTTTTTCAGATATGAGTTAACCCTAATGAACTTATGTTTCCTAAATTTTCTGAGAAGTTTGGGAACATTGCAAATTTTCTTGTTTACCGTCTGAAAGTAATATCATTTATTTTTTGCTTTCCACATTAAAAAAAAGAATAGTTTTATTTTTTGTGCATTAAAAGTTTTTAATAGTTTATTTTTTCTCTTTTTTGAGTTACTTGTACATTATCTTCTATTTTTTTTTTCCAGTAAGATTATATTGATTTTCTAAATTACTTCATTATTTTTGTTTCTCATAATTATTTTTTAGAATCTCTTATACAGTGTATGGTTTACGGAAATAATAGTCTTTATTTTTAAATTATTTTATTTGTTTATTATTTAAGCCTGTTATATTTTAGTTTGTATTGTTACTTATACTTTCAAGTTAAAACTATTCATATCTTTCTTATTATTTAGTTTTTGTTTTGTTTTTTATGTATTCATAGTAAATTTTGTTATTAACACGTTAGCTGCTGAGAAAATAGCGTAATAAAAGTATTAGAATTTCAAAATTGAGCATTGTGAAATACAATTCACTGAATAGAAATGTTTCATTTACCATCTAATGTTTTGGCATGCAAGCAAGAGTATTCAAAGTTAACGTGTTAATGCATTAAAAATGTTATGTTTGTAAATGAGGATCTCACTAAAGTGATTGATGTACATTCAACCTAAAGACTGTGCGACCACAAATTAAATGGAAAACCGAACATTTTATTCATAACTAGCTGCCTGGCCTGACGTTGCACGGGCTACCTTAGAAATGAAAGCAATGTCAAGTGATGCATCCGCTTTGGGTAGAGCAACAAACTTGCCTCTCGCTACAGCCACCACCCTCTACATGCAGTTGCCAAAACAATATTTTTAATGAACGCCACCTCTCGAGAAGAGTGGAAACAAATCCACTCTTGTTTTTTGACCATTATTATTTATAAAGTATAATAACTCCTTATATATAGCATAATGTTACATAGCCTAAAGCCTTCCTGATTAAATGAACTATTCAACACAAAAATAATTTTTCAATTCAAACCAGAAGTTCCTGAGATTAGTGCGTTCAAACAAACTCTTCAGCTTTATATTATTAGTATATATAGGCAGAAATGAGCCCATCTATTAGTCTGCAGGGTTGCCAGTTTGCCATTACAAATGTGTGTTAGACTCGAAATTAAGCAATCACATTGAAATGAAAGAGACGTGTATCAAATTTGTTTCCCTTTATTCAGTTGTGGACTCTTATTTCATGACTGGCTGCTTGCCAATGGTCAGACAGTAAGGGAATTCATTAAAATTTTCCATTTTTTTCTTATAAAATAAAGCAAAGTATTCTTTTTGGTACTTTCGCAACTGTTATGCTTTTCTTTTTTGTATAAAATTGTTTTAATAATTATTTGAATGAAATGGTTGAATATTTCATAAGTTTCAAAATTATTTATGGTATGCTGCAATATTAATTGATTAGCAGTTATGTATCTCAGTACCTGTTTAACAGATTTAAGTTTGAAATGCATTGTAGCTTAAAACATTAATTTAAACAAAATTAATTGCCATTCAAGATTTTCAAGTTATTCTATTATTGCTGTTAATTGTTTTAGCATACCATATTCAGGAACTAATTTAATAGCTCTTTAGAGGATAGATTTTCAGTGGCAGTTATATAACAGGTTTCCAAACAGAGAGTCAGTGAGTTAAGTTTTAGTGGGTTGTGATACTCTAATAAATACGGTTCGTTAAATCATCAGAAACATAATGTGCAACTGATCGACAAAACCATTTTTTTAACACAAATGTTGTAAAACCAAGCAAATAGAGCATTTTTAATATTTCATTTCAGCAATGGCAAATTTACAAATCTGGGATCTGTTGCAATGCTGTATTGGGGGCCCCTTAGAGATGAAAAGAATTAGTATGTAAACTATTTTTTATTAGCCTTTTGGATTATTATTCAGGACCCCTATGTCGTAGGGGCCCATCGCAATTGGGGCAGTTGTGACGTTGTAAATCGGTCGTTGAAAATGTGTGCATTAAGTTGGTATTTAGTATGTATGCTATCAGCATTGGCATAAGGAGTTTTTAAGACACCATTTACTGGTGCCTAATATCTTTTATGAACTAGTATGTGCATCACACACTAGCAACAATAGCTGAGCAGTCATAAGGTATAGAAGAAAGTTTCTTTACAAATGTAATTGTTTGTGTCGTAATTTATTCGTTTACAATCTTTGACACTATGTCAAGTGAATTTCCAAAAACTTTTGCAATATTAGTTATGGGCATATTTTCTGTACAAGGTCGAACTATTGCCTTTTAAAATTTTAATAAGTGTTGGTACAGTTCAAAAGTCAAAGTCCTAGTTAATCTATGGTGAAATAAATTTTTCACAATCACTCTTCTGAGATCCTTCTTATGCATATTCTCTTTAATACAATTTTATGCTGTGTACATTTTGATGGTGCTCTTGCTATATTTGTATAATAAAAAAATTGATTTGTTAATTGATTTATTTTTAGCCTCTCAGCTATATTTTTTCATGGACTCTCCTCCTAAAAGGGACTACAGAAGTCTTAGATACAAGTGCCAAAACTGTTTTTATGCAACAAATCGCCCATCTCATTTAAAGCGGCATTATTTAACTCACACTCAAGAGCGTCCATTTTCATGTACAGTTTGTGGGAAGTCATTTAATCAAAAAGTTAGCTTACAAGAACATTCGCGAATCCATACGGGTGAAAAGCCATTTCAGTGTGAGTATTGTTTCGTGCGTTTCACTCAGAGATCGAGCTTGAAAAACCACAGACGGCTGCATTTGAAATATCAGATCAAAACAGAAAATGATATATAGATGATCTTATATATTAAAGAAATTCTAAGGACATTTATAGTGTATTATTTATACAGGCCAGTGCCTTATTTATTTTACAGATGTTTTCTTAAGCAATGCAAGTGTATTTAAAACTTTAGATTTAAAGAACCATGTTAAGATCAAAAGTTTTTATTATGAAAGTATATGAATGTTTACTATTGTTTGTGTTTAGCAATATAATGTATTGTTACTGTTGGTGTTGTTTCACTTTATCAAAAATGCTAAAACGTGTTGAATTTAAAGTCTTTGATACTGTTAAACTTTGAAGTGTGTTTAATTTATTGATTTCAGTACATTCGTGTGATTTACTGTCAAATATACAAATATCTTAAAGTTCATCAGTTTTCTGAAGTAAATTTTTGTGGAGTTGGTTTTCTGGGTTATGTGCAGTTTATGAAACTAAAAAATACATGTTAAATTGTTATGATTGTAAATGACTATATTTATATTTGGAAAAATATGTTTTAAATATAGGATTATCAAATTAAGAATGTGACATTTGAATTTTGCTGATTTACACAAATTCAAATTAGTGCTTGTGCAATTGTGTTAACTCACAAACACAATTGAGGGGGCAAGTGATTAAAGGTAATATGTGACAATATTTTAAATTTCTAGAAAAAGCTTTCAAAAAAAAATTACCTTACCACATTCATCCATGGTGAAAAGTATGTTTTTCAAAATATGTCACAAATCACCTTTATCCACTTGCCCCTTCATATGATTACATTATATTTTGATGCAAGATAGCGACGGAAAAATTTGAAACCTGATCATTTGTCCAACGGGCACTTTGCACCTCCTCCTGGTATGCAATAATACAATTTTCGGAAAACTTAAGCTCTAATGGATCTCGCGGAATCCTTCTTAACTTAATCTTTTAACTTCTCAAAGTATTCACATTGGTTAGATTTAGTGTAAGAGTGGGACAAGAATTTGGGAAATAACTTTTTTTTAGGACTTTACTGCCATCTAACACTACATGCCTTTAAGCACTATTTTTCTTAAGCGGATGTTTTCTCTAGTTTTCTCCTCAATTATATTTCATTCATGCAGGATTTGTGGAATACATTCATTCTTCATTCATAGCAGATTCATAAAACTCACGCTCAAAAGTTAGAGAATGTGCAGATTTAGAACAATTGTTATTCTTACATTCTTATCTACACCATCTTGTGGTTTCTCGGGAAATGTAATTTTAACAGATTGCAAACCTTCTGAAACAATGTCTACAATTTCATGTATCTGGCATATAAGTATAGTAACAGGAGTTTGACAGGTAAGGATCACATTAAGTAAGATAAATCTGTTACTGAATGTAAGAAGTCTTACGGTTGGAAAAAATGTTACGTCTGTTACGGGATAAAAAGCCCTTTAATGTATAAATTTTTTTCCTGATAGGTTACTATATCAATCGGATGTCTATGAAGTTAGAAAATTGAGTAGAAGAATTAAATCCAATAAGAATTTTTTTCATAAAGTGAAAAAATGACGAATTTGTGTAACGGACGTATCAAAATTTAAGGGAATTTTCGAGTAATGCATTTAATCAATTAATAATGCTTAAAGATATTTTAGTAGAGCCTTTTTAATTTAGTTCAAACATTGGTATAAAGTAAAACCAATCTATAATTCCTCCAACCTCATTAGCTTTTTATCTATCAGAGATTGAAATAAGTTCAAATTACTCTGTTTATATATTTTTTTTCTATGCCATTCACATACCAAGCAAATTTCTTAACAAAATGTGAACATTAAGCATTTTTTTTTAACTTTTGAGTAAGCTATACACTCCAAGACTCTAGAAAAGTAGCGTAGTTTTTAAGTCATACAACTTTCATTTTTATGTCTTTTGCCTTATTTCAAAATGGAATTGCCCATACATACACGTAATTAATTTTACAGAGCATATGAATATAATAGTCAACACCCAATACAATAGCATTATCAATATGTTATGTTTTATTTTTATAACCCTCAGATTTTGCAAATGATTTATCAAAATATCATTTAAAGTAATTTCATACATAGATATGAAAAATGAAAGATACAACTTTAAATCTATATGTCAAAATAATAATGTAAGAAAACTAATAACAGTGATTTATGAATATATTGAATCAAAACATTGGATATTTTTGAAAATATGATATTTTTGAACCCTGGTTCTAAGTAAAAAGAAGGATGATTTTTGAGTGGAAACTGATTATCTCACATGAAAAGAGACACAATGGTGAACCTGCCTCTATTTTTATCAACTATCATTTTTTTCTCAAAATTGTATTTCAACAATGTAAATCGAATATCATATGTGCTTACTTGAAAACAGTTTTTCCTCCTTTCGAATTCCCTTTTTGAAATTTGACTGTTATGCAAAAGCATATTTAATGCTGAAAAAGTTTTGAAATTTTTAAAAGGGAAGTGGAATGAATTCATATTTCTTTGTGCAATATCTATAATTGTTTTATAATGTGGAAATAAAGTGTACTATGAAGGAAGAAGTTGTTTAGCTTCAAAAAGTAATTGCAATATGGATTTGAGACTGACTTACATGGCAGTTCTGAAACCTAATCTTGATTTCAAACTTGTGCCTTCTTTCGTTTTGAGAAAGAAAATAAAATGCCCTATAAATCATTTTAATGAAAATTTTATCTATTAGTATTGTTTGTGTTTGAAAATTTTTTAGATATGTATTTTTACAAGAGTTTACAAGTAAAATATTTTCTGAAAAGGATATTTAAAAAAACCTCAAATTAAATGCTTATCTTTATAATTTAGATGGTCTGCACTTCTAAATGTTTCAGCTGATTTTGATTATGCGTGAGTACTCTCTATAAGTTTATTTCTTTGTCAAGGTTTGGTCATCTGCCGAATAATTCTTATATCACTCCTATCACTAATTAATGGAAATAAATTGTACCTTGTAATCTGAAAGACTCAGGTAATTGAAGATTTATTTTGATGTGCTATCCTTAAGTTGATATTGCTCAAAATAGTAATTTTTGTTGATATTTATTGTTCTAAATTTTATAAAAATAACTTTTTTTTTTTTTTTAAATCCTCACTCCAACCGCTGCTAGATGGTTGAAGGCTGTTATCCTGACGTTGCAATAGCTGCTTTAAGAAAAAAAACTGTGGTAGTTGTTATATAGCCGTCATTAAGTTTCTTGCTTGGAGTTTTCATGGTTTTCCTATACTATACATTCCCAAGCTAAACTTAGTGTGGTGCACCATAACCCATGGAGATTCTTTTCATTGATTCATAGGGATTAATTGATATGGATCCTAAACAGTGTTCTACCTATGATAATTCTGGAAAAACTCATGTCAATCAAGTGGGCCCACTGAGACTATTTATCAGCTTGATTTGCACTAAAATGTATGAAATAAAGTAAATATGTAATTTCTTGATGAGAACTGTCAAAAATTTCAATTGATCTAATTATATCTTGATTAATCCTAAAGCAGCAAAAAAAAAATTTAATTAAAATTTTGAGAGACGAAATAGGCGGTATACAGCTTACTGTGAATAGCTTTAAATGTACCGCCTATTTAGTCTCAAATTTTTTATTTGAATTTTATTTGCTGCTTTAGAATTAATCTACATATAAAGATATAATTTAATCAACTGAAATTTTTGACAGTTGTCACCAAGAAATTGTATATGTATTTTATTTCATACTTTTTAGTGCGAATCAAGCAGATAGAAATAGTCTTTAAATTTAAAAGGCTATTTTTTTATTTTTTAAAGATGAGATGACTTAAATTAAGCAGCATACTTTGAAGAGATCTTGCCTTTAACCCCGTTAAAAAAATTAAAAAAAAAACTCAACAGAATTAAGTAAAAAGGACCTATTTTTAAAACCTTTAACAGTAAAGGCAAGAAGAAATACTGAATCAAAATATTGTACAATAGAAAGAGAAACATGTAGTAATGAAGATTTTGAGAATATTTAGGGGCTCTTGTTGCTATCCTTTTTTTCGTCTCCTGTTTTAGTTATAAAGCTTTTCAAAAAAGGGAAAATACTTAATTGGTAGCATGTAGTTTTTTGTATAGTGCAATGCATGTAGTGCATTTTATGACTTGCATTTTGCAATGTTATTTTTTTAATTAACTAGTATTAAATATCATTTATGAATGTGTTAAAATATGTTGTAAGTTATTTCTGGTCTAACTTTATCTTTCATAATCTTGTTATAATTTTCTTGCTCCACCCCTTCGCTTTGTATTAGCAGTGTGTGTGTGTGTGTGTGTGTGTGTGTGTGTGTGTGTGAGTGT
The DNA here is from genome assembly GCA_038373865.1 of Uloborus plumipes. Lineage (NCBI taxonomy): Eukaryota > Metazoa > Arthropoda > Arachnida > Araneae > Uloboridae > Uloborus > Uloborus plumipes. The sequence goes on along the minus strand of JAXGGA010001237.1, from coordinate 68,972 downwards.
GTGTTTTTCTTTGCATTCTGAATTCCATTTGGGAGTACTAGCCTGTTAAAGAAATTCAAATAATCAAAAAAAAAAAAAAAAAGATCAATACATTCTATTAATCAGACATTGTGACACAAATCTTATCCCTGTGTTGATTTCTTGTATTTGTTCAGAATACTTTTTTTTATACTGCTCTGTTCTTTTGTCATACTTTTATATGTATTTGAAATCATATTGCTGTTCTTTTATACTGTTAGTTATGTATGCAAATCAAAATATATTCGGTTTTTGGGTTTGAAAAAAGTACATTTTTCAACATTTTTATTTAATTTTTGTTTAAAAAAGGAAAAAGGTATGGTTCATGTATTCTTTAAGTCACAGAGAATATACTTTTAATATATGTTATTAGTGTTACGCAATACGTTTCATTTCATTGAATTTGTATTTGTGAAATTTAAGTATATTGTGGTTGATGTAGTTTTTATTAAAAAATAAAGGTATATTGGTGATTTTGTTTCAAGATTTTTTAGTGCCTCATTTAATAGTGTTCAAATGCATTTTCAATGATTCTCTGTATTTCTGTACTAATGCATTCTGAAAATGAAAAAAAAAGTAATTTATGAAGACATTTTTTTTTTTCTCTTTTAATAAGGATGATTTTGAGGCTTAGATTTAATTTTAGACTGCATGTCTCTTTTCACAAAAGCTTAACTCCCCTGTGGCAGAAAGCTGGCGACATGGTTGCAGATTCAGGGAGACAGTGCGCAGAAAGATTTTTGTGATTGGGAGGGAAAAAGGCAAAAAAAAAAATACGTAAAACATATCAGAAAAAAGATATAAATGTATAGTATTAATGTTAACATTTTTATAAATATAATTACCTTTTGTTACTGTAAGAGGGTTGCATAAAAAAAAATATTTTTTATTGAAAAATATTCTAGTGTTGCAGAAAGAAATTGGTTCCATAAAATTTGTTGCAGAAAGCTGAAAAAAATTCTGCCACAGGGCTTAACTCTAAAACTAATGATTGCTTTAAGGGTCTAGCAAAATAATAAATGTATGTATGAAAAAGAAATGTTAGAAATTTATTAAAGTATTAATGGGGTAGGGAGGTCTGGAATGGATTTATCTTTGAAAAGTTTCATTTTCAATGTTATTAGGTTCAAATCCTGGAAAACCTTGCTTTTTTTGTTTGTCATATTTTTTTTATTTACTATTATGCTATTTGATGAAGAAATTTTGCTTTCCTTTGCATTAAAAACTATAGCTAAGAATGGCAGTAAATTCATAACTTGGGTATGTTTTTTCAAATTTTTCGTTTTATCTTAATGTCATACTTTTATTTGTATTACTTTTTTAATTCAACTGTTCTTTTAATGACTGGAAATGAAAACGTGAAATTATTCTTCAATGATTGCTCAGAGTTGAACTTGTATTTAAAGGTACTATTGATGTAAAAGAATGTAACTATACATGTTATTCAACTTATTTAAACAAAAATGAATTAAAAATATAGTTAAAAGTTTGTACTCCCTCTCCAGAAAAGTAACTGGTTTTGAGTTATGGCATTCTTGCGTTAAGAGTAATATATTTTAAGAAATGGAGAACTGCCACTGTAATTGCTACCTCTCTACGAGATTAGTTAATGGGCTTTCAAATTTAGAATACGATTCCAATCCTAAAGTATTTAGTATGAATATGTTTTAACAAAAGAGAGTAAACAGGCATTATAACTCTAGTAATTTAAGTTATTTAAATGGCAGACGTTCATGGGCTAATTTTCTGCGCAGATGTCAAAACTAGGATAATTTTTTAAGCTTTTCAAACCCCAAGCTAATCTTGAAATCAGGAAAAATTACTACTTCAACTGTGTTGTAGACTTTTAGAATAGTTTATCAAAATTAGCTATTACTTGAAATAGGGTGAATAGTTTTGAGAGGGCTGTGAATCTGCATTGGGGTTTGATAAATTAAGACCAGTATAGCTAGGCTCAAAGCCTGTTGCTGGGCGCCACTTTTGTATTTGTATGTTTGAACAAAATGTGGAAACTGAAGTACAATTGACATTTGAAAAAGGACTCTTTCTTATGTGCCGCCATCATCTCTTATCATAGTTTATGAAACATCTTTTGTTACAGAAAAAAAGGAAAGCTTTTATTATTTTGATCTTACCAACTTGTTTCAATATAATACTTTTTATTTTGCAGTAATTGCTAGTAGGATTGATATTTTGCTCTTAATTTATCAAGATATTTTTGCCGATGTAAAAACAGGTTTGAAGTGAAAGTGTTTCATAGTGCATGCATGTTTACTTACATTTTCAATAGCTTTTAAGCTTTTTAGTGGGGGGGGGGGGGAGGTCATCAACTTGCACATAATATGACTTCTCTGAGTAATACTTCTAATTCTTCTAATAAAAGACATGTGTTTCAGGTTTTCCATATTTGGTTACTGAAGGAAGAGGAGAATGTCAGGGCAGTCCAGTTAAGAATGTCAATCGGGACGAACTACGGCATAAGTGTTCAGAGTGCTCTTATGCTACAAACTACACGACAGCTCTAGAAAAACATTTTAGAACTCATACTAAAGAAAGACCCTTTACGTGTACTGTATGTGGAAAATCCTTTACACAGAAAACTAATTTGCGAACTCATTCTTTGCAGCACTTTGGCTTACAGCGTTTTCATTGCCATATATGCCCTAAATCTTATGCTCAGAGGAGCAATTTGAAACTGCATCTTGTTTCGTGTCATGGCGTTTGAATACAGTATTTTTACTTACACATTTAATTTTAAATTAAGTGAAGATTTCGCTCAAATGCAAAATAATTATTGACATTCATTTAGTTTAAAGATGCCATTTCATGATTGAAAACGTTAAATTGTAATTGTTATCAGTTGTTGATTTATATTTTTTTTATGTTAGTTTTGTAAATGCCATATGTTTTGTTATCTTAAACCATGGATGCCAACCTGCAGCACACTTGCCACAGTATGGCTCTTCTGAGCAGTAACTGTGCACTTGAAGAGTTTTTTAAAATATTAAAAATTTGGAAATGTGCTTAATAACTAGTATAGTATGTTGGAAAAACTGATAAGGGCATGTGTAGCATCTTTTCACTAGATAGTTGTGCCTTTCCTCAAAAGGTTGGCCACTTCAGTCTTTAACATATGATAGTGTTTCATCATCTTAAACAATAACAGCATCTTCTCTTTTTATTAAAATTATTTTATTTATTTAATTAAAAAGTGTATCCTCTGATTTTATTATTATTTTATATATATTGTTCATGCATTTTATTTAATTCAATTTTTATGGTTTATAATTCAGCAGTTAAATTATGTTATGTCAAGTTTAGAGTTTTACTTTTTGTATGAAAATCTAAATCTTTAAAGACCTGTGTGTTTTGTGATGTTCATTAATTAATAGTTTCTCCTTTACAAAAATAAAAATATCTATTTAATTTTTTGACTATTTGTACTTTTGTAAAGCTCTCAAGTATTTGCTTCAGCGTTGGAACATTTTTAAAATGTACGTGCCTGTTACAAAATAAATGTCAATTTAGTCTTTTGAATATATTCCGTGTGTTAAAATTCTGCAATTGTTTCACAAGTTCCCATTAGTTAGGCTTTTCTTCAAGCAGTGAAAGTCTTTAAAAGTTTTCAATAATTGATAAACTTAATTTTTAAAAATGGCAAATTCCTTTGACTTTTATGCTATGAGAATGTGCGAATTGTGAAGATAGCAGCTAGCTTTCAAACTTGGGGGCAAAAGTGTAAATGTTAAATTTTTGGAATATTTTAAGCCTCCAAGTTCTATTACTATTTTTGGGGACTCTATCAAAAAAAAAAAAAAAACTCAAGTTTGTTGATTGAGCATAAATTCACTTACATATGGGCCCCTCTTTTACTTGTAGGGCAAGATTAAATTCTGATTTTATTTCTTACCCTAGAAGCTTTTTTTCCCCTAATCAATAAAATGCAAGTTTGACAGTAAAATTTTTACTATCTAAATTTGCATTTACAAACTGCTACACATATGTTCTAACAGTTTGTAACTTCATAAAATCCTTATAATTCTGATTTATATTTTGAATTATCTCTACTAATAATAAAGCTGAAGGTGGTTCTGTCTGTCCTTCTTTCTGTCTGTCTGTCACGCGCGTAGCGCCAAAACCGTTCGGTCGATTTTCATGCCACTTGGCACAAAATTAGTTTGTAGCATGTAGTTTTGCACCTCGAAGCGATTTTTCGAAAATTCCATTTCGTTCTTTTTCTATTCGAATTCTTAGCGGAAATTCGATAAAATAGGGAAGAAATATTTCACACACATTTTCAAGTCTTATGTCATTCGAAAGCTTGAAATTTTCTGCACAAAATGAAGTTTTTTTGAAGTTTCTACAATCATCAGGAGAGCTGTAACAATTGTTTTTAGAATCCCGAAATTCAAGGCTTACCTTCAGTAAAGCAAGCCAAACTATTCTAAAATGGTTCAGCTCGATAATAAAATTTGTTTGAAAAGAGAGATGAAAAGAATTATTTTATCAACAGAAATCAACTTTTCATGTTGTTACCATGGTTACGTGTTCATACTTATTTTTGTTTCGTTCTTTTTCCAGGTTTGCCAGACGTAGTATTTTTGATTCTACGGTAGTATTTTTTCGGCCCAAATAAGGAGCGTATGATTTTTCTGGCAACCCTGTTTCCAATATACTAATGACTTAATTAAAAGATTTGGCGGATTTTTTTTTTTCATTTTCATAGATTTCGCATTTCAGCAACATTGATTTTGGCAACGTTTGGAAACAGTAGTATTTTGTAATATTTTTTTAGAGGAGGTATAGTATTTTTTGTTCCAATTCTCTGGCAACCCTGTCTTTTTCCCGGTGAAGATGCTTTGGGACCCTGCTTGGCGCGTTTTCAAAAAGTCAACTACGCAAAATAGCTAGGGTTACCACGCTTGGCGCGCCTATCGTTCATTTAGCGAGAAAAGGGTACCTAAAGCACAGATTAACGAAATATTGTATCAATTTCGATATTGCATCGTTTTTTTAAAGTGTTTCGTTTCGGAAAATGTATTGTTTTGTTTTTTAAGCTGGGAAAGAAAACTTTCTTCTTCTTTTAAACTTTGGTAAGATTTCTGTTGGTTTCTGTTATCAACAAAACTGTTCTTATTTTCTCTTTTGGCTTATTTTTGTCCATCTCCCTTGGGGTTGCATTCGAATGTTCTAAGGGGGTGTTTTACCCCATTTATCGGGTAAATCAGTGTTTTCAATGCAAGGTGATATGAATTGGTTAACAAAAGTGATATGAATTGGCGCGACCACTTGGCGATATATCGCCAAGCTTTTGATCGCCAAATATTTGACGCCAAATTGGCGAATTTTTTTTTTTTTTTGATTTAGGTTCAATTTGGCGCTGTTGGCGATATTTTGCGAAAAATCCACTGAATGATGTTAAAAACGACGATCTTTAGGAGATTAATCATTGTAAAATATTTTTTTGCATTGTTTCGTAGCAAACTAGGGCTACAAATGTTTGAATTGTTATCTTGCTCACTCCAAGCACTATTTTAGCACTTAAGGCATCTACTAAGAAATTTACACGTAAAATTAAGTAATGTGGGGTCCATATCAGATCTTTATATCACTTTGAAGGAATTATAGTTGAATAAAACTAAAATAGAGCATTTTTTCTGATATATCAATTATTTTACAAATGAACTTTTAATTTTATACCACGGGCAAAGCCGTGCGGGTACCGCTAGTCTAATATAATTTAGATTTCTGAATGAGTTATGTCCTCTATTGGAGAGCAAGGAAGCTTATTTCCTAATCATGGGCTCATCAATAATTGCAGGCTAAATGGTCTTACTTTTTAAGTTAAACTTGAATTCTGAATTTTAAAGACTTTAATAATTTGATTTTATCATTCTGATTTGTATGTTCAGTGTGATTTTGTCAGACTTGTGTATAAATTGTGTTTCTAATTGACATATAAAACTAACTTTCTTAATGGCAGTTCAATATTAAGTTCAGTTGTGTTAGTTATTCCGCACATAACTGAAAACTATACAGCTAGTAAATAGTGTCAGAAAAATTTAAAAAATACTGTTGTGCGGAACAATATAAAAAAATATTACAACGTTTAATCAAGCAAATTTGTAGAGAACTACATACATTTGTTTTTTGGTTTGTGGGGAACCTTTTTTCAATGCAAAAGAGTTGAGCTTATGGATGAAAAGACTTCCGACATAAGCTTCTGAACCATAGGCTTGCATGGCTTGAAAAAATTAAGGTTTTTTTTTTGAAAAGCCCAGCCAACCTGGGTGTCGAAACAAATACCCAGATGTTTTTTTTTTTTTATGAAGACCTCTTTTTTTTTTTTTTTTTTCTTTTTCTTTTCAAGAATCATAATTTTTATCTTTATCTCTATTCCCACATTGTATTAAACTACTGCTGTACTATTTTTTCTTTTCATTGAGCTATACATAACTTTAATTCGTGTGTCTATTTATGCTCAAATATATTGAGAAAAATATCAAATTTGAAGGAAAAAATGCATGAATTTGAAAACTGTTTAATTGTTATATGAATTATTTTAAAAGTTATGTTTTTCTATTCTAACGTTCCATTTAAGAAGGAAACATTTGCCTCTATTCAGAAACAAATTTGTGAGAAACAATTAGAAAAAAGTGCTCCTTATAATCTCAAACTACATTGTGTAATGATTGATTTTTTACTTTTTTCTCACAACCTGTGACTCAAGTCTTAATGTAAAAGTGGCAGCATATACCATAAACATGAATAAGGCCAAATATTTTTTAATTTGTTGACTTAAGTAGTGAGAAATAAAAATTTGAAGAAAGAGTGGTAATTATTAAATCACATTATAAATCTTGTGTGTAATAAAACAAGAATATGTTCTTAATATTTAAGTATGGTTAGTTAAAGAATATAATGCAGTCATCACACCGGTTGGCTACTTTTGGTTGATTTCATGTGATTAACCTTTTCATATGGCAACTTTGTATTAATCTAGTGTCAAAAAAGTGATTCTCTGTTAGTTTATCAAAGCACTTTTCCCAACAATAGGGCATGCTTGGGACAAACTTTGTCTCAAGGTGGCGCAACATGTACAATTGGTATTCTTTACTTCCGGTTATTCGATTAACGTGCTTACGCGATGAGGAAGATTTTTTTTTTTTACAAAGCTGAATTCATCTTAAGGGAATATCTTTCAGATAAAAATTTTACTGTTTCAACATTAAAATATGAACTAAATCTTTTAAAAATTAAAACAGCTGTCTAAAACGGTATTTATTGCTTGGAAGTATTGGTAGTATTTTAAATGATGATTAAAGCTATCAATTAAAAAACAGTTCTGAAACTTCAATCATTCTGCAGCTAACATAAAATATTCTTACTTTCAAGTTAATTGTTTTCTCATTATGGCGAACAACTATTTAGTAATTTAATTATTAACTTTTTAAAAAATATTTATTTATTGATTTATTTATTTCGAGGTTCAAAATAATACTCAAATATTTTGTACTGAAATGCATGCGTATATTGCAGTCTATTTTCTTGCTAAATGTACGTTTCTCTAGTTGGTGGTCAAAATGTAACGTGTAATTATGTGCAAAAGGTTACCATTCTTCTCTTTAAAGAAATTAATAAATAAAACATGCACATATCGAACGGTACATGCTTTTAATGGTTATTAATTTTTTTTTCATCTAAATTATTACCCTATTTTCCAATGATGTCCGAAATTTGATAATAGAAAATAGATTGATAATAAACTCCTATTTATTATGTTATTTATTATACTCTGATTTATTTAATATTTTTATATTTTATTCTTCATAAAAATAAATTATTTAAAGCAGTAGCTAGCTGAAAAGTAGTAGGCAAACCGGCCGATTTCACCAAAGCACATTCAAATTAAATAATATTGAAAGCTCACACATATATTTAAAATAAAAAAATATTTAACTAGAACACAAATAAAAGAAAAAAATTTTCAACAGTAATTCTACTTCGCTTATCCCCTGGCTAATACGAAAACTAAAATTATGGTATTCAATCATTTATACAAACTAATTAGAGCAATTAGGAAAAATTTTAAACAAGATATTACAAAAAAAATCAAAACTAGTTAAAAATGGATTAATAACGATAGCTAGATATAATAACAATTCAACCGAATTACAAAGATGTATTTCATCTATTGTAGTTAAAACCCAAGTTCTATTCAAAGATCATACAAATTCTAACACGGATGTGAAATGTATCTCAGTAATACGCTAACAGTACATATTTATATCATGAGAGCAGACAAAATTTACTTTCAGGAGGGGAGGGGGGTCTCACAGGCCTTACATCTAAAAAATGCCGCCAAGAATGTTAAACCAAGGGTTTGGGGGGGAGTGTTGACCTCCCAAATTCCTGTAACATAATTATTAAACACCCAAAAATTTTCATTTTTTATTTAAATTATTGTTGTCACCCCGTTCCCAAGAAAAATAATTTGTTCATAAATTTGAAACTAAGGATATTAACAACTAAAGACAGACAAAAAGTAATTACAGCAGCTAAAAAACATTAGTTTTAAAAGGAATTGGGGTTTAAGTTGAAAATAAAACAGACTTAATATGTATTTAATTCAAATATAAAATTTTCAAATATTAGTGTAACTAATAAACACTTTGGTAACAATTTTAGTTTGAAATTAAGTAATATAAATATCCAAATATTAATACATCTTATTAATAAAAGCAACTAGGTAAGACATCTTTTATATTAAAGAAAAAAAAAGCGAATGAATCAAAATTTCAAAAATTACTATGATTTAAAACATATAAAATTAAAAAAAAAAAGGTAAAACATATGCAGTGCACACCACTGACAGTAAGGTTCAGTAGAAGTGGTATTTTCTATTTATTTCGGCTGCATATTACAGTAAACAATAATATTTGTTTCCCCCTCCCCTAATAGTTTCTATTTATTTATTTATTTATTTTTTGGAAACTGCAAAACGGAATCGATCTTGTAAGCATTGAAATGAAAAGATAAAATGCAAAGCATTGACTTTAATATTTTCTGGCATGAATTTTCAACTCATTTCGCCTTCAACCGAAAAAAAAAAAAAGAAAATGAATTACGTTATTTCATTTTGAACAAGTTTTGTAATGTGTAAAAAATTGCACATTTCAGGACAGAAATCCCTATGCTATTAGTTATTTGGTATTAGTATAAAACTGTTATTTATGCTCTAAGATCGGTCACACATTCAACTAATTCAGTTGGAATCGCAGCAGAAAGGGTGTTAAAAATAATACTGTCCACAATACATCTGTGATTAAAACATTGATATTTTAAAAGAAATCATCACACACAGCTCTTTGAAAAAAAAAAAAAAAACTTAGTTGTCAAAAGAGCAAAGAAAACGCATCGGTACTTCTCACAGGAGTTTGTATGATAATACGAATGCGGCAGAATAGCCGGAAGTAACTTACACCAATTCCGCTAAGGCGGGCTAGGAACTATGGGAGTTTTAGCATGCCCTATACAAAAAAAAAACTATTTGAAATTGCTCTTTAACACTGAAGAAATTGGGATCACTGCTTGAAAGATTATCCCATGACACCTTCATCCAAGTGAACATCTTTTTTATAAATAAAAGCATGTAAAATTCTAAAAACTAATTTTACAATTGAAACTTCAGTATTGTTTTTTTTTTACTATTATTATTTCATTCATTTATTTTTTGTATAGGTTACATTGACCCTGGCTCCCTCTTCAATTCTGGAAATGGAGGTGTGACACAGAATATATTTAAAAGATCTGAGACTTTATATTCATGTGACGTATGTTCTTATTCAACCAGAATTTCCTCTAATTTAAAAAGACATTACCTCATTCATACAGGCCAGAGACCATACTCATGCTCATACTGTGGAAAATCATTCAACCAAAAGGTTACACTTACAGCTCATTTGCGTCAACATACTGGTGAGCGACCTTTTGCTTGTGAACAATGCCCTGAAAGGTTTTTTAACAAGGCTGCTTGGCTTAGACATATTGTAAAACATGCTGGTTTGTAATGCAAGGTGTAGAGGTAATAAATTATGTAATATGTGTCTTCCAATTTCAGAAGAAAAAAGATAAATTTAAAAATTTTATTTTTAAAATATTTGTATCTTCAAAAACGATAAGTAAAATAAATTCTTTTTGTTCTAATTCATAAGCAGTTTTATTGACTCTTGTTTGTATTGCAGATACTCATGAATTGATAAATAAGCATATTTGTTTTCAAAGCATTCGTTACGTGTTCCTTTTTTCCCCTTTTTACTTCCCGGGGAAGGAAATACTTGATGTATTCAATAAAATCTTTTCACTTAAATTTTGACAAATAATGTCCAAAATTAATGTTGAGGATTTATGTTTAATAAAACTTTCTTTGCGCAACAGGTAAGTAATATGCATAATACTGATTTAGGCAGGAATTCAAGTGAAACACGGACGATCGCAACTCACCAATGCAATCACAGATTCCCAAATTTGGATACGTTGCAATCGCTATGACATGCAATTCTAATGTAATTCGACTTCCAGTAGCGATTGCAATGGTGTTTCACTTGAATTCCTGCCTAAGTTCATGTTCTTGAAACATAAAAAGCTTGATCTAAGAGTTAAGACTTAAGCAATTGAAAGAAAACAGATTTCCTAAACTATTGGGAAACATGTTGGCACCCACAATATAAGAGTTTTGTCAGTGATGTGTAGTGACCTAAGCAGTTGTGGTGCCCTTTTTTTTATTTCTTTCAGTACTTCATAATCTGTGTTGCATAAAGGGCTGTTAATTGTGATGACAGTTACACCCATATAGCGTGTACGAATCATTAATTTTTAAATACAAATCTGTTTCAGAAAGTTGATATTTGATATTGTGATACATACAATGTTTAAACTGAATTTAAAAATTATGGAGCAAATAAGCTAAAACTGAAGAGAAGGCTTTAGCAAAATGCTAAAATATCAAAGGTTAATAAATTGTAATGTTTACATATTTTTCTAATTGCCCCCATATGTTTCATAATTTCATTTGTTGAAAGTTAAATTCAAAATTTAGACATGACATCCTCAAAGATATACATTCACAGTATATACATATATATATGTTTTTAATTTGAAATGAAAAATTTAGAATTATACGTAGCATGGAGAGAACACAAGTTTTTAAAAAAACACCAATAATGCATTTATTGGTGGGACATAACTCTCACTAAGACAATATATTGTTGACCTTAATAGCTTTTTTTATGCATGTTGGCTATGATTTATTATAAGATCAAGTTCGATATCACCATAATTGCTTGCTCTCTTGAGTCGTGCATTCTTTTGTTCTATTATATTGGAGCAAAAAAACGAAAATGGCTTAGTTCATTTTCGTAGTTTGGATAGCATTTTCGCATTTTGCGAAAAATGCAAGCATAGTGCAAACCCTGGATACATGTATGCGTAAATCTTTGAAATAGTATATAAAAATTGAATAAAGAGTAATGCCAAATTTGCTATACTATCAGAACAATAGAAATTTGAAAAGAAATGTACTATTACTAGTACGTCCTGTACGAAAAAATAGTGTAATATTGGCGTCATAGTTTGTACAAGTCGGTATATTGTTCTAATTAAACTGTTATACTCAAATTAAACTATAGAATTAGTAACGTTAATAATTGAAATTATTTCATGAAATGGTCGACTGTCACCAAATTCAATTGAAGTCTCTATGCCAGAAAGTATTTTCTTTTTCCATATTTTCATACAAAAATAAGATTTGAAGCATTGGTGAAATTCCTGATTTATTTAAGAGGTTTTTTTTTTTTTTTTTTTGAGAATTATTTTAAAAGTTTAAATTATCAAATTAATGACTAATTATTAATGAAATTTCTAATATTATGATTTTAGTCCTAATTGTATTATGTACCAAATTATGTTATTTTTAGTATAGTTTTATTTACGTAGTTTTTTCTCCTTTTGCCGGTTTTTCCAGTTTTTGCCACTGTTCCGGCAAAATACCCACTCCTTTCTTCCGGTTTCCCCCTAAAACACAGTATGTATTTGTTTGTTTGATGTATTTTATTTTATTTTTTAAATCTTTTGTTGACTTTAATTTTGTCCTTAAGCATTCAAACAAGTTTTTTTGAAGTTTTTTATAAATTCTGAGAGTTTAATTCGCATAAAAGGTTTACACAAAATCCTTGTAAAAGCTCTTTACAACTTTTTTATTAATTTATTTATTTTAAATGCACTGATGCATGGGAGCATTTGTTTTATTTTTTATAAGTTATTTAGTCAATAGAAGTACATAAATTGGTTTTATATCCATTTACAGTGATGAAATTCCACACTATCTGTATAAATTTTTTCATATTAATTATATTTTCTTCTTTTTTTCTAGCTGTCAACATATTACAAAAGGATGGAAAGTCCACAAAATGTTACAAGTGCCCTTTCTGTAGTCATTTTTCTCACTTTTCTGCCAATGTGAAGAGGCATATATTGACCCATACTCAAGAACGACCTCATGTTTGTGGTATCTGTAAGAAGTCTTTCAATCAAAAAATCGCCTTACAGAACCACCATGTTCGTGTCCACATGAAGGATTTTTAATGCTTTATTTCTCTGATTTCAAATGTATCTAAAGTAAATTAAATGCAAGATACATTTAAAATTGTAACGTATTCTTGTATTTGTCTAGGACCAGCCCAGTTGGACCCAGAGCTTGCTGCTGGTCGTCGCATTTGTATTGTATTTGTATTTGTATCATAATTGTCTCATGTAAAATCATTCACTGTTTAAGAACTACTCAATTTTTTTCTTTTCTGCAGAAGGGATGAAAAACTCCAACAATAAAAGGAGTTTTCAATCAAAATGGGATTTGTATGCTGTTGAAAGATCTTCATTGGGGTATATATTTTGACTAGGACCAGCCCAGTTTGGCCCAGGGAGGGGCCTGTTGCTGGTTGTTGCATTTGTATATGTATTTAAAAAGATTTTAGTTTTTGAAGTGTCTAAAGAACTTGAGTTTCTCCATATCTCTTTAAAAATGTATCTTAATATCTAAAGACCTCTGCAGGGTTGCCACAGGATACTTAAATGCTACTTTTTGCTACTTTTTTGGACACAAGGCAACTTTAGCTACTTTTTTATGCAAAAACAGGCCAAAAAGCTACTTTTTTTCACTGAATCTGCTTTTTTGGATACTTTTTCCCCCTCGACTTTAGTTTTCTTTTGAAACACCTGGAGAATTTCTTTCACCCATGGTTTTAAATCATTTTCATTTCAAGAATAAAACCTTCCCTATAAATAGACATTATTTGCTGCACCAATCCACTGCATCCAATCAACAAGTTGGGCTTGGCTTAAGTGATACGAAAACGAAAGTCGATCTTGTATGGAACTAGTGGCGTACCTATGGGGGTTGTTTTGGGGACAACCCCCCCCCCCCGAAACGTTGGTCCAAAAATGCAAAATGAGATGAAAAAATTTAAAACTCCTAGAATGAAAAAGTACGATTCTCCAGCGAATATCATTGTGTTACAGACTTCATTGCCATCCCCCTCCCCTTCCCAGAACCATTAAGGATTGTCTTTTTTAGGAAATAAATGTCAAAATTTCCCCGAGGTAGGCCTCTAAACCACCCATTATGATCGAAATTCATCTGAAATTGCGTTTTTGGAACTTAAATTTCGAAAAATCGCTGGGAAGAATTTCTGTACCCTATCATTTTCTTTCACATTATTAAAAATGGCCGGCAATCGTGTTTTACTGACTGAGGAAGAGATCGAACATCACCAAGATAAACTAGAGTGGAGTTTTTAGAGGCACAATTTATGAAAATTTCCGGGGGCGAACCCCCGGACCCCCCTTCCATTTTTCTACAGTAATATTTCTTTACTCTTTAAAAAGCTGTCTGCTTTTTTGAACTTCGGAAGTACACATTTTCAAGTGCAAATTATATATATATATATACACACACATACATACATGCACAGTGTGGGTAAAAAGGGTTGCCCCCCTCCCTCGCCGCCCGTTTTTTAAAGCTCGTGACGGATTAGAATATAACCCCCCTTGAAACCAACGAGTAGTTACGCCACTGTATGGAACTGATTTGCATACTTCGTACGTTACCGATATCTGAGCTTTTCCGGAAGCTGAAACCTCATACAGTGCAGATCTTTGCAGCAACCAACAGGGCAGCTACAGTGCGATGCAATACTTTAGACAAAATGCAAATATATGAATAAAAAGAAAACTATTCATCGAAACGCTTTTAAATTTCTACTGCGGGTAGATAATATTGTCCCAAATACGTGTCTGGAGTTTTTAAAAATATAACCGAAACGAAAATCGGAAATTACAAAAGACATATTTTTTTGCTGTTGCAAAAATTTAGGCAAAAGTCAGATTTTATACAAATATCTCTTGAAAGGTAATTGTTGGAGGAAAGGTAGGGCTTTTTACTTTGACTATAAGGTGCAGATATTGCTGAATGAATAATCAAACTCCCAAACTCTCTGTACTTCTCGTGCAAAGAAGAAGAGAATGGAAGCCGAAATTTGGAAATGAAATCACTTTGCTAATTTTTCGTCTTTTAAATTGGACTCGTATGATAGTGCATTGTTTTTTACTTCGTGGAGAGTAAATTCAGACATGCGTATCGATCAAAAAGGCTAAGAAAAATTATATTTCTTTAGGATGAAGGAACTGTAAAAACGGCTCGAACTGACGATTCGCCCCAAAAAAGCAAAAGACACTGAAAGTATTAGAATAGCTCAGGGTATGTGAGAAGGCAGTATAAAGTTGAGGAATAGGGAAAGAGAGCATGAAGATGAAGAAAATAAATTAAATTGCTTAGTTAACAAAAGGAAAATGCTTTAATAGAATCATTTTTCTGTAAAAAACTAAAAATATGGATTTTCGGAATAAATTTTCTGTATTTATATGAGTATATTATTATTTTTTCTTTTGAATGGTAACACGTAGCAGTCTTGTAAAGTAAATAACCTCGATTGTACTCTTTTGTTTTTTTTCTTCATTTATATCTTTAATTTAATGCATCAGTTCAAAACCTGTCTATTTTTTGAACTTGTTTTAAAGCATATTCAGTTTAGCTTGTCACATGTTTCTATTCAGCTTCTTTGCAACTTTTTTTTTCATGGCTACTTTTTTGCAACTTTTTTTTATTTTCAAGGCAACTTTTTTGCCACTTTTTTAGTATTTTTAGGCGACTTTTGCTACTTTTTTGTGACATTTTCCCTGTGGCAACCCTGCCTCTGTAAGAATAGCCAACTTGTCTAAGAGGCATATGGGTGCAGTGTAAATAGATTTTCATAAAAATAATTACTTTGAATTAGTGTTATTCGACTTCTGATCAATTTACACTGTAACCAGGGGTTTTTTCACAAATAGAGGCAGGAGCCCTATCTAAATCAAGACACCACATAGTTTAGGAGTGAGGGGGGGGGGGGTAAATACTGCAATTGTGTTTGTGTAATCTTACATAGAAATTAAGCTGCATATCCTGGGGTGCATCAACCACCTTTCAGTTTATGACGAGATATCTCGTCCATTTAACTTTTTGGATCTGTGCTGTTTTTTGAAAAAATTCCTTTCGACCCAGATAGTACGACAGTTGAACCACAGATTTCTTTTAAATTGAAAAGAGAATGTATAAACTGTCATACCAAACGTATGAAACCTTGAAAAAATCTCCGGCTCCAAAGGGTTCGAGTGAAAATTTCAACCCTGTCCTCTAAAGAAAAAAGACTTATGGTACAACATGTGTACCGCCCGGTTCCTAAAGGTTAACATGTATTCCTGGGATTGCCCAACCGTAGGGTGGTTAATAAATTTTTCAGTGCCAGAATAAATATTTGATTTTATATTACAGCATATTGCAATGTGGTAATCAGGTGTGGCTATACAGCAAAAAAATCAGAAATTTAGTAGAACTTGTTGAACTATTGGTATATACGTTAAGAAATTTAAAAACAAAAACTTGTTGTTAAAGTTAAAACTGAGGCAAAAATTAAAGCAAAATGTATTATTCGAAAGGAAAATACTTCCGCAGAAAAGTAGTACCGCAACGGAATTTCAGCATAATGTTCCCATGTCACTGGTTTTGTTTTCAAGGTATGCTTCTTCTGTGCGTGGGTTTTTTAAAAAAAATCATTAAAAATAAATCGTGTTTTAAAATTCTTCGATAGTGAATTTTTGTGTTTTGTAAGTCTCTTAACAATATATAATAGTAAAAGTTGTAATAGTTACTAGGTCGAGACTTCCCAATTAATGGATGCATAGAACTTTGAGCAATGCTGCAGACACAACTTTTGAGCTCAGCCTGGCAGTATTGATCTCTCACTGATAAATTGACCAGGACTAGCCTAGCTAGGCCCAAAGCATTCATTTGTACTGTTTTTGGACTTCACATTGCTATGTTTGATCATACCAAAAATCTAGATTGACATGAAAAATAGTTCAAGCTAGTAATTTATCAAACAGAAAATTATGAAAACTCATCTCTGAACTACTTATATTCTTTTAAGATTTTATGATTTCGACTAAAGAAGTGAATTTATTTTCAATGCATCCAAACATTTTTAAAAACTGATATGTATTTGTCATCTTTTGTTCCTCTAATCAAGGTATATGAATTGTAAATAAAAATGAAATACATTCTATGAAGCTTCTGGCGATTGATACAACTTTTGAAGAATCTCTTCAAAATAGTTAATAGTACTCTGTTAATTAATGTTATTTTTTTTTAAATCTTTCAATGTCTTAATTTGTTCAAGAAAATTGCTTGTATTTATGTTTAAGATATGCTTTCTTTTCTTTGTTAGTTGTGAATTTTCAAAAGGATGGAAAATCAATCAAATGTTACAAGTGTCCCTTCTGTTCACACATGTCAAATTTTTCTGGCAATGTTAAAAGGCATATACTAACTCATACACAAGAAAGACCTTATGCTTGTGCAATCTGCAAGAAATCCTTCAACCAAAAGATTAATTTACAAAGTCATCATATTCGTATTCACGGAACAAATGTAAATTTATTTTGAGAAGAAAATTCACTTGATGCTAAATAAATATATTTTTCAAATTTCTTGTTGCAGTTTGCTTTATGTGTCATGTACAAATATTTTTTTTAATTATTTAAATTTTAGTCAATTACCAAGATAACGTCACTGGCAAAAATTTTTTCTTTTTAGCTGCATAGAGCAAATTTGAGTAAACATATTCGTTGATCAAAAAGAAAATTCACTTGATGCTAAAGAAATATAAATATTTTTCAAATATCTTGTTGCAGTTTGTTTTATTATGTTTCATTTAGGGAAGAGGGGGGCACATGTGAACAAACCATATTTTACCTAGTTAATATGAAGAGAAAAATATGAAAAAAATTTATACAGATGGTAACACAAGTACTCTATCCTGCCTGAAATTTCAAGGATCTAAAACCATTTTGTTTTTTAGTTATCATAAGATCTTATGTTTTGGAAGGTGCAAATATACTTTTATGTTCCAGTTCTCGGAGTAAAAATGCATCCAAAACTTTTTTTTTGTGGTTTGAACTTGATTCATCTTAAGGGGTTACAGTACCTTTCTAACAAATTTCTTTAATTTAAGTGAAAAAGTTAATTCTTTGAAATATTTGTTTCTGCACTCGTTTAAAAATCAATAATTTATTTTCAAACATCAAAAATTTTGAAAACTTTTTTTGAAAATTTGAAAAATGTAAGAAAATTTCAGTTTTTTTAAAACCCCTTTTTTGTTTCTGCACTAATTTCGAAATTTCTTTTTGCGAAATGATCGCAAGGAAAACCTCAACAAATCTGTGCATTCATTTTCTTATATTTTGATTAGAAAATATTTTGTGACCTTTTATGTAAAAAATTCTTAGAAAATTTTGTTCTTCGAGGTTTAACAAACTCTAAAAATTTTTGTAATTTATAAAACGCTTATTCAATGCACAGTTTTGTTAAATATATTATCCTGAGTGTAAAAAATATTGCTTTAAAGTTATATCTTTAATAGAAAAAATTCCTTAGCATTTCTAGTAACATAGAAACACTAAAAACTGATCACCGAGAAAAAGCACTTTAAAGTTTGGCTTTTCCATTAGAACACATAGCATGTATGCCCTAAAGTCACTCATAACTTTTTAAATAATTTAGTTAGAACAATGCTGTTTTTTTCTGAGTATTTTAAATAACTTTTACTTTTGAAATAAGCAATAAAATTTTTTTTGGTCATTTTTGAGGTACTGTAACCCCTTAAAGTGGTATCAATAAGGGAAATTTTCATGCACTATTTTGTTTTTAAAATATTTAAAAAAAGTTTTATCAAATTAGGCCTAAGTTGAGATAAGGGACACATGTGAACACATTACATATGGGCAGATGTGAACAGTTTCTCTGTGTCCCATAATAAATGATATTTAGTTATTTCAAGTTCAAAAATTGATTTTTTTATGTATTAAATAATCTAATTAAGAAATATTGAATAATTAAAAGTTTCCATACTCAATATTTAATTAAAATCTGAAAGAGTTGCAAAGAAAAGAAAGTTCAATTTGCTAAACTGTTGAAAAAGGAAGTTAAAAGCTGTAGTAAGTGACGCTGAGTCCGACATTAGTTTTGAAGATCGCAACTATCAAGAAATTTGTTCTGAAGTTAACCTTACACCAGAAAATTTAGCTGTGAATGACTTTGTCCTTGTAGAATTTACTAAAAAAAGACAAAAATTCACTATGAATGAAACTTTAATGTTTCCAAAAACAGATGATACATTGATATTGATGGTAAACACTCTGATGACATTGTGCTAATATTATACCACCACCTTCAATTTTGAGTGGCACATGTCGAGCTGCATCTTTGCTGTTTCTTTGTCTGTAAAACTTGAAGGTTACAAATGTTCGTTGAATTGAGTCAATGAATCATGTTGAATAAATACTGTGATATTTTCATTGTAAGTGTTTGCTAATGTGTAATAAGCAGTACGCTAAAAAATATCCTTAGGTGTATTTTATTTCCATTTATGTGTCAGTGTTTACTTTTGCCCCAGGACTGTTTACAACTGCCCCCCCCCCCTACTGGGGCAAAACAAATTTAACATTTTTAGATTCTTTTTTAGCTGGAATTCACTGTTGAAGAAGGGAGGTAACTGCATGAAAATATTAGCAAAAATGCTCTCACATGTGCCCCCTTCCCTTACAAATATTTATTTTTAATTATTTAAATTTTAGTCGATTACCAAGACTACACCAGTGGCAAGTAATTTTTTTTAGCTGCACACTGGCGCAGGAACTTTGTTTAAACAGGGGGAGCCCGGCTCAGTGGGGAGGGCGTTCAAGACAGGCGATCGCAAATTACAATCGCTACTGGAAATGAAATACGTTAGAACGTTTCTTGATAAAAACATCGTGACGTTTGACTATGAAAAACGAGCTAGATAAAACGTCACAGCCTACTTGGCGAATACGAGGAGATCACTGACTGCTTGTGAGCTCTTATTGGCTCCACCCGTAGTGAAGTCAGTGCCAAGTTAAGTTGATGATAATGTAATTCACTTCCAGTAGCGATTGCAATTCGAAGCGATTGCAATGGTGTTTCACTTGAATCCCTGCCTTAATTTAAGATGGAATTGTTTCTCAGAAATAGGAAATCTCAAACTTCTCTGACGGAAAAAATTTCAAATGACACTTTTAAAAAATGACTTGATGATTTTTGGTGCTATTGTGTAAATTTGCATTGATGAGAACATTCCTTTCCCCCCTCCCCTTAATTTTTGAAATAACAGAAGAAATGATGACAGCACCATGCATACCCCTCCCCCCAAGTGAGTACACCAGGAAGTAAAAAGAGCCTGTACTTAAAAGTTCAAACCATTTTTGCATGCTGAATAAAGCCTGAAGGTTTTAGGTTTTAAGAAGCGAAAAAAGAGAGCATTACAATGTTCAAAATGTAAGAAAATATTTATATCGTTTATTGAAATTTAAAAAATATTAAGCCTCCATTCTTTAAATTAAAATTTGAGGTGCGATAATCCCTTACCTGTAACTGCGAGATTGTAATCTAACGTAATGTAATGTAATAATGTTTTTGTTATTAAAATTGTCGAAAATTCTGCATTTTGTATTAGGCTATTCTGGCTTGAATTAAAGCTTTAATTCAAAAAGCGGCTCGAAAATTGAAGCTCATCACAACAAAAAAGACGAAAAACATTATCCGATTTTCCCAGCCACGTTATAATGTCTTTAAAGCGAACATGTTGGTTACAGAGTCACAGATTCTTTCGAATTTGCTTTTGCTCTTTGGTTTCCTTTTTGTTTGTGTTAAAATTTTTTAAAGAAATTTTTGCGTTATTTGGAAACCAAGGTGTTCAGAGTTCGTAATTGTCCTGATACTCACGACAAATATATATTTCCTGATTTGTTTTGTTTTTTTAGCTTTTTGTCTTGATACTACTTCTGATTTTTTTTTTTTTTTTTTTTTTTTCAATTTATTTCAGGGCTCCCAACAAAAAATACTTTGATATTTATTCAGTGATTGCTTTAAATTGCTGAAATTGTCGAATATTAACCTACATCAAAATATTTTCAGACATAAGAAAATAGCTTGTTTCAAAACTGATAAACTAGGGACTCTAAAAATATTCCAGTGACTACAAAAAAATTTAAATATTTTCAAATTACTTTTGTTTTAGACATTGAACCTAATCTTGTCCCAGAAATAAATGTTTATTAATTCTACTAGACAGAAGGCAATGTTCAAAATATTGCTGCAGTCAACTCAAAATGGGTTCAAGATTGACGGGTTGCCAATTGCTGTCATATGCTGTCTAATCACCCTTAAATAAATGTTAAGATGCAGCTTTAAAGCTTTTCATGACTTTAAGGAACTTTAAGATTAACTTTTTTGTATTTTCTGTTGTATTTCAGTCAAGTTTGAATTGCTGCTGACAATTCAACTTTTTCTTCTGGTAGAATAGCTAATGTGACCAGATTTTTAAAACTAAATATCAGGACTTATGCCATCGGGCAAGTCTTTTTTTTTTCAAAGTTTCAATGTGTCACCAAACTGAAAAACTTTGGATCTCACACAGAAAATAATTTTTTCCTACTCCTGTCACCAGTAAAATACAGCCGAGTCTCCATATAACGAAGTCGCAAGGGACCATTGAAAATGTTCGTTATATAGAAACTTCGCTATAAAGAAAATAATAAATTTCTATGCTTAATTTTGCAATAGGGGCTATACATGTGTAAGTAGTACATTAGGTTAATTCTCACATTTTACTATTTTTGGATTAAATGCATTTTAGCAAGAAATAAATACTGTGCATATTCTGATGTAATAAATGTAACACAGTGAATGAATTAAGAAATAAAACTAATTAAATTAATTTATTAACCTATTAAATTGTATCAGGAATGCTACTCGCATCTGTAGTGTAATTGGTGAATTTTAGCAAATTTTTACACTAATAAATTAAAAGAATCAAACCTGAACTTGGTCGTCGACACTAGTTTTACTTTGAAAATAGTCCGTGATTTTTTGCTGCACTTTGGAAACACTTTGCTCATAAAATTCTTCACATGTGTGAAGTGGGCCTTCACAAAGCAGTAGAAGAAACATTTCTATCTTCCAGTACATTGATACTTTCTCCCATAAAAACTTCGCAATAGAGAAATTGGGCCATTCGATATTTGTTAAAGGGAGACAAACTTATATGCTCTTTTACTGAAATTTTCTGTGTCACAGAAAATGCTTCGCTATATAGAGAACTTCGCTAAATAGAGTGTTCGTTATATGGAGACTCGACTGTACATAATATCTAAAATCACTACATTTGTTTTTAATTATGAAATAACAGCATTACAAATGAAAGAAAAAAATTATGGTACCCTCCACCCGTAAAGAACTTGAAAACAAATTCAGTGATATCAGCAGGGGTGATTGTGTTCCGGTATTTTACCGGATTTCCGGTATTTTCATGATTGATTCTGGTATTTTCATGGTCGAAAATACCGGAAATAAAATATTTTTAATTATGCTTTTGTCTTCCCACCTTCGGTATTTTTTTTTTTTTTTTTCGAATTTTCGGTGATTGATAATTACTGATACCGTAAAGTCGGGCTACTTGGACCCACAATGGGGTTACTTGAGCCCACAGTAAAATGATAATATCTGGGTTTGGTACCAGCGTGAGAAACTGCAGAGTGCTTCTACCTAGCGGAGAAACGAGGAACTATGTGCAAGTCTTCAACTAATAAGTACTAAACCTAGATTTTATCATTTTACTGTAATGGGCGCAAGTAACACCCTAGGGTCCAAGTAACCCGACTTTACGGTAATTACTAATAATATTCATCGGGGGAAAATGTTAAGATGCCATTCTACAGTTTTTGACTACGAACTATTTGAAACTATTCCAATGTATGAAATGTGTCTTGTTTGTTTATGAAAGACAATTTATTATTAAGAATGTATAATTATAAAATTAAGTGTGCTTAAATAATAGAAGCCTTGGTTTTTTGAAAAAAGCACCCCCCCCCCCACACACACACTTCAAAACTTTCAGGTATTTTTTCATGAACTCACAATCACCCCTGTATCAGTTTCAGATTCTTTCAGCGCCCAGCACAGTTTGTCTCAAATTAAGAA
Organism: Uloborus plumipes; assembly: GCA_038373865.1. Classification (NCBI taxonomy): domain Eukaryota; kingdom Metazoa; phylum Arthropoda; class Arachnida; order Araneae; family Uloboridae; genus Uloborus; species Uloborus plumipes. Next base: position 46,249 of record JAXGGA010001237.1, on the reverse strand, counting down.
AACTTTTATTTCCTCAAAAAATCTTAAAATTACTTGCATGAATACATACATAAGTTTATCTTGGCTATAAAAATAGAGTTTTAAGTTAACTAACTAAAAGTATGCACAAAAGTGCTGAAATGTATAGCTTAATTTCTTTTTCCTCATTTGATGGAACTTTAAGGGAAAGTCCGGACATTCAGTTAGTAGAACTGGTGAATTTTAAAAACACTTTGTATATTGATACAATTTTTGTAAATCATTTTATGAAAAAATGTGGTTGCTTCAAAGTCTTTTTGCATGCTTTTGTATTTTCATGTCTTCCATGCTAATTGCTGTTAGTATTTATGATAATATTAATTTCAAAATTTTCTTACAGATGTCAATGCATTTGCATCTGCTTCTTCACTTCGTCGTTATTTTTGTAAATTGTGCACTTTTAGCTCATTCTATTCTTCAAGTTTAAAGACTCATAAACTTACCCATACTCAGGAACGCCCTTTTACATGCAACCTTTGTTCGAGAGCTTTTAATCATCGATCAAATTTAAAAGCTCACATGCGCATACATACAGGGGAAAAGCCATTTCATTGTCATGTATGTCAAAAAAACTTTACTTTTAGAACAAGTTACAAGAACCATATGCTTACTCATTTTGCCTCATAGCTTAATTTAGTGTTGTAGTGTAGTAAGTGAGTTATAATAAACTTATTAAATTGCATTTCATGTTTTAAAATTTTTTACTGTATTGCATCTTCGTTGGCACAAAAATTTCAAGATTGTAGAGTACTTTGGTTAAACTTTTGGGAGGAAGGAATTCTCAATTTAACAAATAGTGTTTAGAATTTTCTCCTATGATAAAATAGGGGTATTAAATAATTATGTATTTTCTGTTAAATATTTTACAACCCTCCATCTCCTCCTCCCATTGTTTAACCAGAAAATAGCTTCGAATATGTAAGCAATGTTTAAGCTGCATATCCTTCATGTTGAGCTTAATACATTAGTAGACGTAATGTACTTCTGTATACCTTTTCTTTATTTGAAAAGAAGATTTGTTGAAAAATTATTTCTAGTTTGCTGTATTTTGTACTAAAGTCTGGCTTTGACGAGATGGCACTTGACTCCTCCTTTTTTTTAGAATTGTTAATTTTTCTGAAGAGGTGATCAAGTAGAGGAAAACTGAAGACCTGATTCACAAATGTGTTATTAGTTCTAGCATAGCGTGAAAACTCCACCCATTTTAAGAAATTAGCCAAAGAGGTTAAAATATTTTAATTTCGTGATGTCGAGACAGATGTCTTATTGGACAGGTTATATTCTAAGAAAGTGGGTGAGCCTTGGTTTTACCTCTTCAAACAGCCATTGGTCAAAGACAGCAACGCCTCCGATAGTTCATTTTAATTAAAAATTGCCGAGAGTTGGGTTACAATAAAGAACGTAAATCTTCTCATTTATACTTTTCCGCCACCAAAAGTAGTAACTGCTCCAAATTACATTCCAATATTAAAGAATCACATAGCAAAAATATATTTGGAACACTTTTTTGTAAAAAAAAATCAATTGATTTTAAAACTTTAAGTGTTACTCACCAAAATTTTGTACGTTATTCTTCACAATGATAATAAAAAAATAAACATCAACAGAAATCAACCAGCAAACGATAAATTAAATATCAAATTCTCTCACTCAAGATATTTACTGCAATTTATATTGTAAAAAATTACAATGCAGTAAAAAAAATGTTACAGGCGATAAATTTAGAATGGTTTGCACAGAATGTTGCCTCTTTTTCGGCCTCATTATTTCGGTCAAAAAATTATTTCATCTTTTACTAAGAACGTCCCATCGCCAAAATTTCACTAAAGTCACAAACATGGTACAAGTCAATTTTTTCCTTCTTTACCTATTTAAAGGAATGGACTCTTTTTCTCATTTGATTGACAGGTGCCATCTCCTCACGGTTTTGTTATAGATATTGCTGTATTTTTTTTTTAGATAAAGAAATTTCATTGATTTTTCTACTCTGTAAAATGATTGAGAATTTTGATTATAGTTTGTGCTGTACTGTTTGTAAAAATAATAATTGCTTAAAAATGTCTCACAGAGATTGTAATTTACTCAGATTTTTATTATAATCCATAAAGATGTTCCTTCGCCCAAACATTTTAAATGAGCTAATATTTAGAAAAGTGCCAATTTGAGTCCCAACTGAATTTTCACTAGTGTTTCAATAACTAGTTAAAAAAATAATTTTCCCCAGAAAGAAGACAAGGTTTTGCTTTCATTTCATCTAATAATATCAGAAAAAAAAAATTCTTCAGAAATTTTTTTTATATATTTCAAAAATCAGATCGGTAATGTGTCGCCAGTAGCAAAACTAAGCATGCAAACAGGTCATGCGCAAATTCTAACACCCCCCCAAAAAAAAAACGCACTTGCACAAAAAACGATTCCATTTTTACCCCTTTGTTAATATTTTGCTTCATTTTTGTTTTAATCGATTTCTGATTTTCTAGCCAATGCAAAATAAGCGTGTCCCTCAGTTCCGCATCAGAGCGGTAACAATAACTTCCGATCTATATTTAGGCTCCCAAAATCATTTCCTGCACCGATACCATGTGATACTGAGTACCTGGTGTGATGTTTTATCGCATCGTAATTAAAAATTTGCATTTCTGCATCTAAAATTGCAGGTAAGATTTTTTAAAGTGATTTATAAAATGTGTGTCATTTAAGTCATCAGATCGGTAACACGAGCTAAAATGCGCAGTTTTTATTATTTTAAAAGTTTTTTTATATATAAATATAGTCCTATATTGCAAGTGAAAAAACCACGTGTTTAATTTTGGTTTAGGGCGATCGACTCGGAAATAAAAAAAAAACTTTGTCGGTTTGTCAGAGCGGTAACATTGAAAAACAGCGAATATGTTACCAAACTAACTCTCATGTTTCAGAATTATTAAAAAGCAAAAATCATAGGTTTTAGCCAGATATTAAATATTTTTGTTCTTAAAAAATGAAAAGCAATAAGTTTTAGTACAATTGCTTCATTTGTGGTTTGTATGACCTGACAATAGAAGTAGTAAAATAAGAAAAATTGACACTGCAGAAATTAAGTAGTTAATTATTATTATTTTATTTATTTATTTTTTTGGTGCTTCAATTTCTCATAACTTTGCTAAATAACTAGATACTAACTAGCAAGCTAAATTTGAATTTCTAATCAAGAAATTAAATTTCCTGCAACTAATTAAAGAAAAGCACGCAGCAGAGTTGTGTGTTGAAAAAGTTGAAGTTGTGTGTTGTATCAAAACAAAACATGTTTTATTAGCTTGGATTTGGTAATCTCATAATTTATTTTATCTAAAAACCTCATTGCTCATTTTTATTTCCAAGAAATTCTTTTTTATAATAAAATTTTATTTTTTAGCTAATATTATATATATATATATATATATATATATATATATATATATATATATATATATATATATATATATATATATATATATATATATATATATATATATATATATATATATTAATATAATTAGGTTAATTCTATGTTAAAAATGCAAGGAAATGATATCATTTTTAGAGATGTTAATGAAGACTGAAAGCATAAACTCAGATATGTATCTCATATTAACATCAGATCTGTAACGGCTTAAAAATGACTAATCTAAGGAGGGGGTAAATAACTTCCTTGACCTCCCCCCTTTTATTTTCTTGCATTTAGACCCAATTTAGACTTAGAATCCAATATTAATTTTTTCTACAAAAAAATTTTTTAATCAGAAAACTCCAACTTCAAATTGGCACTTTTCAAAATATTGGCTCAAATACTTCCAAATCCAAAATACAATTTTACCCTGGTGCTGCTTTATAATTTTGTAAGAAGCTCTTTAAATCTTGGTTTATAATCAAAATTAAATGATATTCAGCCAAATAATGTATAATTTTTATTTTATTTATTATTATTTTTTTTTTTACTTTTAATTTTTTTAAGTTATTGATGCCATTTGAAATTATCATTAAAAATAGAGATACAATTTAAGTTAATGACAATACTTTTTTTTTTTCGAACTTAAGTAAGCCATAAATATTACATTAATTCTTTTAAGAGAGTTCCGTTTCCTTTTATATTTTGAAAACAAACTGTATACAGCATATAATGCAAACTAAATGCATAGATAAAAAAAAAAAAACTTAGAGGTCTTTCTTTCGCTAAAGTGGCAAGCATATTTTCTTGCTAGGTTAGCTCAGCTCTGAAAAATTTACCTGTGGGTTGCCTTGCAAAATTGATTTGGGTATTTTTCAAATTGATTTTATTTTGCTATTTCTCCTATATTTATTTTTGGAAAGCATGTTTTGAAAAGTTTCAAAAAATTTAATTATTCATGGCCAGATTTAATCGAAAAACTAAAAAAAAAAAAAATATGTACTGCAAATCTACTCTTATGTGTTAGCTTTGAAGCAGCAGAACATGCATTTGTATAAATAAGTTAAATATGTTTTACATCTGAATCCGTTCTGCCTTAGATAAGTATCGCACCATACACTCATCAACATCAAGTTCCTCATTTATATCTTTGTTTATATTCCATTTGGAATGTAAAATTTTTTGGATCTATAAATGAAACATAAAGAAAAGTAAATGTTTCCCATATAATTCTTTTTATCTAGTCTATCTTCAACTAAATGATTTTTTTGAGCCATATATGCTGCAGAGCAATAAATGTCATTTGATAAATCATGTTAAAATTTCTGTTTTGAGAATTAATAATACAACGAATGACTAAGTGCTGCATTGCTTTCATCATGAAAAGTTTTAATAGAAAATTATTGAGTTTAAATTTTGTCAGCATTGCATAAAGTAAACAAATTGCAGCTGTGCCCTTCTGAGTTTGAAAACTAAGCCAGAAGTGTACTCTTGCATGAATGAAAATACAAACGTACATGATACGGAAACTTATAAATATCTGATCATGTCTCTATCGTAGTGAAATTTTTGTAAGAACTTTTATTAAAAACCTTCCTCTTTCATCGTTTTTTTCCCCTGAATTAGCATCATTATATTTCTGTTTTTAAAATAGTTTCAGAATGAAATTGTATTGTTTCGTGCACTTGTTTTTGTGATTTTATTCAAAAACATTTCAATAAATTTAATTTCTAAATAGAAAAGTTTCAATTTATGGTTGTAATTATAAAATATATGTATGTGGCATTTCCTAATGTATTTCTGATTCAGTTTGTATACAGACAGGAATATAAATTATTTTGCCTAAAATGTATTACATGAATAACAAAATAATATGATGTTTTTGTTCACCAATTGCCTGGTAACTAATGTTTCTTTTTTATTTTAATTTTCAGGGAACTTCCAACTGTTGAACTTAGATGTTGTGAAGAAATTCCAGTGTAGCCATTGTTCATATAGCACTGGGAATTCTTCTCACTTAAGAAGTCACGAATTGACACATAGTACTCAGGAGCGACCATTTGTTTGTAAAGTTTGCTACAGAGGTTTTAATCATAACTCGAACTTGAAAGCTCATTCACGGATACATACTGGTGAAAAACCCTACAGCTGTAAATCCTGTCTTCAAACATTTACGTTTCGTGCTAGTTTCAGAAAGCATATTTCAAGGTGTACTTGTGTTGTGCAAGATTAAAGTATGTCTTTCACTTTCAAATTAAAGTATTGTTTTCCTTATAATACACTGCATTTCATCTGAAATTTGTTTTTACTTTTTTGCTTCACTGGGTAAGTTAATAATAATACCCCCCCCCCTTTTAGGAGGAGGGGGTTGAAAATACAGACTTTTAATAATATAAATAACAATGAAAAAAATAACATTTAGTTTTAAAATATCTTCTTGAGTTATTCTGAAAAAAAAATCTTAGTTGAAAGTTTTAATTCTCAAACAGTTATGTGCCATCTACAGTTTGTACTAGGATTGTGTAATGGGAACTCTACTGGATTTGATACTGTTTATTGTTCAAAATGTAAGTTGTCTCTTCTCTTACTAACCACTCTAAAACTCTTGGGTTGTGATCTCCGTGGAACTATACCATACTGTCTAAGAAATAGAACTTTGCAGAGACACCAATAGGGGTTTTAAGTAGATACAGAACATTTACAGTTAGGGCAATACAGTAGACAGTAGAGATGAGCCGGGCTCGGCCCGAGACGAACTCGGGCCCTTTAACTTCAAGCAACTTTCGGGCTTGGACGGGCTCGGGCTCGATCTCATATTAAGATAGTCAGTTTTTATACAAATACAACGTTCATGGAATAAAATATTGGGGTACTTAAAGAGCGTGAGAACAGTTTTTCTTAATGGCAACAATAATAGTAATAAATATTCAAAAAGATAGCACCCACTTATAATATATTGCGATTGCTATTACGATATACCATATGGCAGTGCATCCCAAGTGGAAATTAAAAATATATATTTATGTTTGATACAATCGGGCTCGGGCCGGGTCGGGCTCAAAACATGACAATATCACTCGGGCTCGGGCGGGCTCGGATTAAAAATTCTTGGGCTTGGGCGGGCTCGGGCCTTCAAAAGTGAGCCCGAACTCATCTCTAGTAGACAGCAAAGGATTATACATTTGTTTTTCTTCATTATTCACTATGATGTAATAAAACCACTTACTTGGCAACATTTACCATCTTAGTAAAAGATTCAGATGAAAAAAAAGCATAATTTTCCATTTAAAGGAAGCAGTAATTAAATATTTGTTTTACAAATAAATATCTTTATGCCAATTTATTCGAAATTATTCTGGCTATTTTCAATAGTGCCATTTTAAACTTTTACTGTTGAAATAAATGCACCAGAAGTGTTATTTTAATCTCTTTATGCAAGCAAAATAATTTACGGTGATAACTAGTCATTTCTCAAATTTATATTCGTTCAAGACATGTAATTTCTAAATCAGCAGAGATTTAGCAATGCATAGATTATCAGTTATTCTTAAAAAGTTTATCTGCCTTTAAAGAGAAGTTTGGTCATATTTTGTTTGTAGCATTGTGTTCAGCTTTGGTCTCCTCTTTAGGAAAATATTACGCAATTTTAGATGTTTCATAGAAGCTACTAGACTATAAATTTCCACACTTAGTTTCAATTTTCAAACTTAAAATTCTTAATATGTACTGCTTCTAGGAAAGGAGTCAAAAGGACAGAATTCAGATTTGTTAAAATAATATACAGGGTGTCCACTCCAATCGTGGACCAATAGCTAATTTCTAAACCGTTAGAGATAAGCATATAGTTTATTTAGGAAAAAATCTCCAAATTATGAAAGGAATTTTGGGTCTGTTCAATGTTTTTCAAAAAATCAAATTATGAAAGAGTTACGAAATTTAAATTTTTATACAGCCCCCCAGTCCTATCAATCATATTTAGTAAAACATTCTTGACACTGCAACGTTTAAAACTAAAAAAAAATCACTCTTCTACCACAAAAATTGATCGAGTTATGACGTTTTGAAAAATCAAGATTTTGAAGGATTTCGCATACGGTCCCTTAAGCCATCTCTGGATGACGTCATGAAACAATGCAAAATCTTGATTTTTCAAAACGTCATAACTCGGTCAATTTTTGTGGTAGAAGAGTGATTTTTTTTTAGTTTTAAACGTTACAGTGTCAAGAATGTTTTACTAAATATGATTGATAGGACTGGGGGGCTGTATAAAAATTTAAATTTCGTAACTCTTTCAAAATTTGACTTTTTGAAAAACATTGAATAGACCCAAAATTCCTTTCATAATTTGGAGATTTTTTCCTAAATGAACTATATGCTTATCTCTAACGGTTTAGAAATTAGCTATTGGTCCACGATTAGAGTGGACACCCTGTATGTTAATTGTTAAAAAAATTTATGCACAGAAGACTGGACGACCAAATATCATTGTTGAAAGTTCTTCAACTCATAAACTAATCTAAAAATCCGGAAAAATAAACTTTAATAAAATTTTAGGTCATTTAGAAGGTTAACTTGAAATAGTTATATATTGCAGTGGGGCAGGGTGAATAATTTCAAGACATCTCTGGTCTTCGTTGGGAAGTGAGGAATTGACTAGGACTGATTTATCTGTGCCTAAAGCCTGTTGCTGGACATCACATTTCTGTTTGTATAAATGTATCACTTGTGTTCTTGGTTGTTCCTTTTTCATAAATTGATGTAGTACCTTTAACTTGCATATATCTTTCAGAGTAGATTTACTGATTTCTTTAATTGAAATATTTCTTACTCAGATAAAATGTTAAAAAATATATATCCATTAAAGAATATCTGTTCCTGTAACATTGTGAAACAGATTTATAGTTCCTTAATAGCCATATAACAAATCTTAGATGTTCCAATTCAAGCAATTCTTTATTAATCAAAGTTTTGCTCATTTATTGGCATTATAATGTATACCTTCATTGTGATTAGAATGCTATTGTGTTGTCTGTAATGATACATGAGTATTGTTACTGATTACAATATAAAAAGGAATTAAAAACAATTTTTACGATTTTCTTTTCATCATTTTTGCATTTGTATTTTTAATGTGAAGTAAGTGATTATACTTTTTGTGGTTATTATTTTAGCTAAGTAATTGAAAATTATTATAATTTTTGTATCTTTTTCTACAGATTATATGTTAAAAAATATTATTTGTGTTACTTTTTGCTGTGTGCTAGAGTGAATAACTTCTTTCTGCTTGGTTTTTGCTAATTCAAGTTGAAGGGATATAAATTTTGTCGAGCTTAAAACCAAGAGTTTCTTTTCTTATACAAGTCTAGCTTTCTCAATAAGCCAAATAATTTTTTATAAAATGCAGGCCTTAAAATTGATATTTTATGCTTAAGTTCATTATTTTGAAACTTTCACTCTGATTGCTGAAATCAAGGGCGGATCCAGAAAGTTTTCAAGGGAAGGGCGATTGGTCTTTGTTACTTTTTATGCATACTGGTACTAGTTTTAAAATATTGATCTCAAAGTTTCAGACTTCAATTCCGAAATATTTCCGAAGGAGAGCCTCAAAACTCCTTCCCCTAATTTCATTAAAACTCGCATAAAATTGCATTTTTATAACTTCAATGTCGAAAAATTACTAATGAAAAGTTCCCCAAGGGAGGGGCGACCGCCCCATCGCCCCTCCCTTGTATTCGCCCTTGGCTGAAATCCTCATATGTTAAAAATACAATACATTGTTTATTTATATAATACATATAATACATAAAATTTGACTCTGCTCATGAAAATCAATTCTTCAGTGTATATTTTATTGAAAAATAGCAAAAATGATAACCACACATGTGGAAATACTTGATTTCGCAATACCAGGGGGGTCAATTAACCATTGCTGACCCCCCAAATAATGGGCCTGTCTATTTGCATTGTAGAAAAAGATTTTATGATTCACATAACGCTTTTTGTTCACTTAAAGGTCATTATTTACTTTGTGGTGGCCACTTGACCAATCATTTATTGCCTTTTTTCCCCCACATTTAACCACTGTGTGGCAAGTTTCAACCACTAATTTTGCATTTTAATGTTTTCTCTAGACAATTTAAATTCTCTTTAATTGATCAGTCATAAGCTTTATTGACATGAACAGCCGAATGGGAAACAAATCTATCTTTATCAGAAGATTTTTATCAGTAGATACTAACTGCTATTTTCAAAGTTAGAAGCAAAAAGTTCCTATTCAAAAAATCATGTGAAAAATAATATAAAGGAAGTTCATATATATATCGTGTGCATTTTAATACGTATGTATAAACTTTATAGATCGAAAATATAAAGCTCTATTTTAATATCACAGCCATTTGTTTGGAGATAAAAGAAATACTTAGGCATAATATATGATGCAATAACAAACACATTGTTGAACTAATGAAAATATTTGAAATTGCTATAAAAAGAGGAAGAATATTAAGTATGCTCAAGCATCAAGTTTTTGCTGTAAAAGCTTTAAGTTTTGAGAAGACTAGTATATTGTATCTAAAATAATTAATTTCCATGGCACTAGAATCAAACACATTTACTGTCAGTATGAGTTTACTCAAAGCCAATTGCTTTGATGATTAAAGAAGCCAAAATAATTCCTTTTGTTTTAAAAATATATTTGAAGAAAAATGGGACAAAAACTGGTCTGTTGAAATGTAAAATGAAGAAGAAACAAATTAAGAGATTTGCGAATTTTAGAATATGGTGGTGAAGTCAAGTAGGAAGGATGAAGAGGATTCAGACAGCTAAAAACTTTGGAGAGTCAAAAGCAAGATGTAGACTATAGCTAGATGCAGTAGCGTACATTGACATAGGTGCTTCCCCTCCCCGCACGATTTGTAAATGCCTTGATTTTTGAGTAAGAGACATTTGAAGTTAAGATCCTTGGTAGGCTTTTATTGAAATTTGTTCCTAAATCTAGCTGTATAGCAGTACCTACCAAGCATACTTGTACTCTCTCATCCAAAACAAGAGAGAGAATCTCCTACCATTTTCACAGGTTATCTCGAAATTTTTAATTTTGGCACTCACACTCCTTTGCTTCTCACTGCTCCAATTATACTATTATATAAATTAAAAGTAACCTAGTTATTTAAATATTGTAGTGAAATCTCTTAAAAGTAATTGCATTGCATTTAAAATTCAGTGCATTTCTGTTTCAACAAAGTATTTGAATCAAATCTTCATTTTGATATTTCAGACTGGCATCATATCATTGAAAATGATTGTGACAAAAGATTCCCTTGTGGAGTATGCTCCTATGCAACAGACCGCCGATCTGACTGGAACAGTCACAAACTTACTCATGCTCAAGAGCGCTCTTTTGTCTGTTCAATTTGTTTCCGTGGGTTCAACCACAAGTCCAACTTGAAGGCCCACATGAGGGTTCATACCGGAGAAAAACCTTTCAGATGTACCATCTGCCAACGTTCATTCGCTTTTCAATGCAATTTCAAGACTCATATGGTAACTCAGCATAGGGAATGGCTCAAGAAACCTAATACGGATACTTGATTTAAGATTGTTATTATTTTTTAAATTAAGCATACAAATGCTTATGTTAGTGCAGTATAATGTATTTTTTATTATGTAAGTGCTTACAAATAAAAATTTTCAAAATAAGTTTTGTTAGATGAAACAAATATCTCTCAAGTGAAGCAACATGTTATTGTGTCCAGGATTGTTTTAGCACGTAATCACCTCAGAAGCCTTCTATTGCTATAAATATTAAAATGTCCATAGGAATGAAGGGAAAACTTTTTAATAAGTTGTTAGAGGCATTGTATCCTTTTATAATTTTCTGCATAGCTTCATGAAAAATATGAAATCAAAACAAATACTGAATTATAAGTTATATTCTGAATTGTATGGTCGTTCTGTTAAAAAAAAATATTCTTGTACTTTATTGTTCTGCCTCGTTTCACGTGTGAGAATGGATTATTTCATTGGATTAAATTCATTTCTTAAATATATATTTTTAAAAAGTTTACTGAATTAATCGAGGTGTTCTTGAGCATGAAAATAATACATTCATTTCCTGAGTAGCACCAGACCATTTTTTAGAAGCATTTTCTCATCGCTCGCTGTTTCAAAGCCTGTTTTCTCATTTAAAAGCGTTTGATTTTATTATTTGTCTCAATGTTATCCTAAAAAGCCCCCTGAACTGTACAGAAAGAAAAAAAAAACTTCAATATCTGGTGAGATTTGTTTTTATATACTCATAGGATTCAAAAATGATTACCCTGGTCTGTATTTTATGTAAATGTACTTTTTATTTATTTTTTATGTTAACTCAAAGAAGAATGAAAAAGACATTTGAGTTGTTTTTTTTTAATAGTTTTATTTGTTTATTTAATTTATTTCTTTATTATTTTTTAAAGGTAAAAAGGACATTCCTTGGTAACTTACATCACATTTGAACCAACCCTTTTGCAATTAGCACCTCCGTGCATGCAGATATTCTGATACAAACCTTGTGCAACAGTAGTTAAAAGAATATATTGTTAAATTGCAATCCAGTTCTGAAGAAATATTTAATATTAATAACTATTTCATGCCAAATTTTAGGTGTCCAATTTTTCCTTCTGCAACTTATACTGGGACTTATAATTTTACTAGGACCAGCCTAGCTGACCCTTGAGCCTGTTGCAGACTTCACTTTTGCATTTGTATTATCAAAGTTTCACTGTAGTTTCATTCACATTGTATCTAAAATTCAATAAAAAAACAAATAGGACTTGATTACAAAGTAGTTGCATGGGGAAATGAAATCGTTTTTTCAAAGCTAACATTCCTTTTCTTAATTTCAAAATTTGAAAAATGTGTTGTCATCTGTGTTTAATGCAATTTTTTGCATCTAAATCATGTTTTTAAATAACATGCATGCTTTTATTATTATTATTACTTGTGTCACATTTTGCTCATGAAACAACCAAAATGTTAATTAATTTGCTATTAACATGAAATGAACTTTCAAAAACCTAAATTGATTTAAAGTTGTTGTCTGGATTCAAACTTCAGCCTTCTGAAGTCAAAAATTTGATATGGGAAAGGCTTCTGAGGAAGTTCATTCCTCACCAAGGGCTGTTGTGCCAAACAAGAGACTTAAAGTTGCAAAAAAGAAAATCTAGAACAAGTTAAAATTCAATGACATATATTTCATTGCCTATTAGCATGCAAAAAAATAAATAAATAAATAATAAAATCTGATGTATTTCAATTTGTTTATTTAACTTGGAATGGCAGTTGTGTATTGAGTATTGTTAAGAATGAATTAAGTCTTAATAAACAACTTTTTTTTCAGATCATGTGGTGAAATTCTCCGACTTACCAAGGCAATTCCAGTGTAACCTGTGCCCATACTTAACATATTCATCTTACAATTTCAAAAGACATCATTTGAGACACACCCAAGAACGTCCATTTGCATGTGGGACATGCAATAAAGCTTTCAATCATAAAGCGAATTTAAAAGCACACATGCGGTTACATACGGGTGAAAAACCTTTCAGGTGCTCTAAATGTCCGTTCAGTTTTCCTTTTCAATCTTCACTCAGAAGTCATATGCTAAAGCATAAGTGGGAAGATTTGTCCCCGCAAACGCAAAATTGGAATTCCGATATAAATGCTGCTTTTTGAAAGCTTAGGATGAAGTATGAATTTGTTTAGTAATTCTCTTTTATTAAGTAAAATATTTTGGAAAGTTGTTTCAGTTTTTTAATTTGTAGGTTTATTAATAGTTACTAAGTTTCAATAATTTACAGTAAACTCCCGCTCATCCGCAGGTGGCTTATCTGCGGTCTTTCACACTTTCAAAAAAATGGTCCGGCAATAATATACTGATGGCAGATAAATACTCTCATTTAACTTAAAAAGTGAAAAATATGTTTTTAGACTGTTACTTCCTTTTTTCTTCCTTCCAATGGCATTAAACCTTCTACGATCATCAAAACCTGATTCGTTTAATCCTGATTTTCTGATCTATATTACTTACTACACTTCTCTATATTTTAAATCTACATTACTAACTAATTTTTATATCTGCACTCAATAGCGGATACAAGGGAGGGGCGATCGCCCCTCCCTTGAGGGACTCTTCTCCAGCAGTTTTAAGATTTTGAAGTTCAAAAAAGGCGTGTTTAGTTGATCTTTGATGATATAAAGGGAAAGGGTGGGGATTCGGGGCTCTGATCTGGAAATTTTTCGAAGTGGAAGACCAAAACGTTTGTAATCAACATGTGTTAACAAGGATGCATGGCGAAAAAAATGGGCAAGTAAGAAAAAAAATATCGATTGCCCCTCCCTTGGAACATTTCTGGATCCGCCCTTGTCTGCACTACTTACACACTTAAAAGAGGGAGCAGACCTGTTTTGTCCCCCCCCCCCTCTCCCCACATGCACTTTTGGGGAAAACCTAGCTTAATCTGAATTAGTTAATATGTTTGCTCAAATTTGTTCATGCATGTCTGTAATCTGTCTTTAATAATGAACAATGCTCTTTTAACTTTCTTATATTTTTTACCTGGTATTGTTTTAAGCTATACTTTAAATGTGAGTGCTATTGATTTTTTAATGCTATTGCATATACTAGTATCGTTTTTAGCAGTATCACAGTTACCAAGGTTCCCTATTCTACGGATAATCAGGAGTTTACTTTAAATTTTATTACCTACAAGGATTGGAACTTTAATAGTGGCAACTATTTTTTTTTTTGCAACTGATATGAAAGTGACAGATGGCACCAAGGTTTACTGTCTCAATGTGGAATTGGTAGGACACCTGAAGCAGTGCCTGTTTTTTCAATAATAAAAATGGATTGGTGTATTGCGACACTGCCTGATCCACTGCAGCAGGAAGTTTTTTTAAGTTGCAGCAGTTCTGATCTAAATTCCACAAAGTTACTCCATCTTAGGAGTGAGGTCAAAGACATAAGCCCTAGTGACTTTGGTTTAATTCCTTACCTGAAAACATCATCATTTCTTAAATTTGCTTCAGAACTGTTCCAGAGATTCCTGTGGTAATAGACCGCTTCACTCAAACTATCAATAGAACATGTACTATTACAGATGTCCTATGTCTTCCACTTTGTTGCAAAGAGGTTTTGCCCAATGTTAGTGACTATTTTGAAAGTACAATAAACCTTGGTTGCATGTATTACTTTTATATTAGGTGATAATAAATAGTTGCGAACTAGTTAGGTTCCAATCCTTTTATGTAGATACATCCTATTGTGAAAAAATATGCAACTATTGTAAAAGCATGCTGTCTTACAAAAAAAAAAATATCTTGCTTTTAATAAGTAACTTTTTTATCATTAAACTACTACTTATAAAATTTTAAAATAAAAAAAAAAAAATAGCTGTCAAAATGTATCACAGAAAATATCTTCTGGTGTTAAAATTTGAAGTATGTACGACTATTTTTTAAAAATATTAGTGAATAATTTACAATAATATTTAAAATGTATTTTCCTTTTGCAAATGAAAGTTTTCTGTTATGATATCATAATTTTTTAATATTGATGGCTTCACACTTCACACTTAATTATATATATATATATATATATATATATATATATATATATATATATATAATTTTGCCTACATTCTTCATTTGTTGCAAATTTTTTTTAAGAACTATGGTCAGAAAGCAAATAACAGAAATTATAAATTAGTGAGTATATATAATGGAAGAGCACTGTGGCATTGCTTTTGTTTTATGCTGGGAAACTATAATTAATCTCAAAGTTACCCAATAACCCTAAAAGTTTTTTTCTCCTGAGATACTTGCAGATAATCAGCAACTTAGACGATCTGCTCTTAAATAAACAGGAGCTTGCTATAAGTTCATAGATGGTCTGGAATTGGTAAATAGAGGCCTGACTCTGAGATATGCATTTTTTTTTTTTTTCTAAATCAAAGAAGAAAAAACAGCATACCTTAACTCTTAATTCTTATAGTTTGATAATAACAGATTGGTGTAGATGCCACATGTTTGCTTAGAATTTATTTACACATGCATACGAAAGACTCATTTTGAAAATTATCAAGTATTAATTTTCAAGAGTGCACTCAGTTGGACAAAGAAAAGATACCGTCGTCTGATTATTAGAAATTTATTGAAAGTTTTGCATCACTTGTTATTATTAATGTTAGTTTTTTATTTATGTTTTGCTTGTATTGTATCAACTTTAAACTCAGCCAGCAAAAAAGTTCCTTTAAGCTGTATAATTGTATCAAGTCTCAGGAAAATAGAACACCCATTTTTTTTAAGCTAAGATTTTTTTTTTTTTTTTGTTTCATTCTTTTCATAGCACAATAACAAAATTCTTCAAACAAGAATTCATGAATAATTTTTGTTGTTCAATTTAACCAATATAATGTTTTTGCATAAAAGTTATGAAGGATTATGTACGGATATTTAATTCTTGATCTTTTATTTATGTACTATATTGTAAGTAAATACATGCATAGACTTCTAAAAAATTTGTATGCCAGTGTAAAATACTAAATATTTGCTGTTTCTTATCTGCTAATTTGTTGGTTATGAAGTTACATTGATAAGCATTTTGCTCATGTATTAATTGGATGCTATGCAGTAAAACATTGTAAAAAAAGAACTTAATTTTACGCACCACTGAATTCGTGATGCTGTGTCAAATATATATCTTTACTTTCGAGGCAAATATGTCTTTGTACCATTCCACGAAAAATAGATATTTTTCCTACATGTGACACTTCATACATTTCATTAAAAATGAATAATGAACAAAATTTTAATGCTGAAGAAATCAGAAATGAATGTGTGATTTCTTTAGCAAAAAAATTTATACTAACCTTTTAATATGATTACTATTTAACAAAATGTATGAGCTGTCAGTTACAATACAAAATGGCATCTTTTTCTTGAAACGGTCTCATTCAAATAATTATTTTTTGTCTCATGTATTGATTGAAAAACATTTCATTTAAGGACTTTTTTTTAACATCATTTCCTTTAAATGAAATGTAGGAGCTGTCCAGTACGGCAAAAAATGACTTATTTTTTGTTATGTCTCATGCATTGATTGAAAAACATTTCATTTCAGCTATCATGTTTATAAAAGTATTCAAAACTGAAATTTGTTATAATGCTTTCTTAAATTAGTTAATTTGCATGGGTTGTTCAATAAAGACTGATCACAATGCTTTTCAGGTGAATAAAAAAATCAAGACACAGAAAATGAGCAATCCATGTGTATTGGGATAAGGAAAGACTGGGATCATTAAAATTTAAGTGTCATGACGTCAGTAATATGATCTAGGCAGCCATCCGAGTACAGTGGAACTTCGGTAACTTGACGCCCCAAGTGACCACAAAAATAGTCAAGTTCAGTAGGTGTTAACTTACCCAGGTTCTCTAATTTCAACACTATTGTAGTGCTTGTTGTATTGCTCATTTACTAGCACTTACCATCAACGTTATAAAAAATAATTTCAGCAAATAACTTTTCCTCCCCCCTTTTTCTTTTTTTTTCTGTTTCTGAATATAACAAAATAAATATGACAATTTTGAATACCTTATTAGGAATAAATCCATAATTTTTTTAAAGATATAAGAGCTGTTCGTTCAAAGAGAAAAGCCTTGCTCACACTAGCTTGAAAAACATGCGTTGTGCTGGTGCTGTCTTGTTTCGCTTTCGATGTGTTCTTGGTACATTTCCCCAACCCCTTCCTCGCCCTGTTACTGCACCAACAGCATAAAGTGTGATCACTGACTCCTCTGGGTACTAGGGGGAAAGTTTGAAAAAGAGCTCTTTCTAGAAAACAGTGAATTGACTAAACCATAAAAAGCCTTAGAATTCTCAGAAGTTAATATGAAAGAATATTGGTGGCAAAAAGTGAACTAAAATAGCATGTAGATATTGACTTAAAGAAATTCCTGTAAATGTGTGTCAAATTCGAGAGGTTTGCGCCTTTGAAATTAGCATCGTATCAATCATTGGGAGAATAAATGTTGGCTTACTAATGTTGTCGAATCACCGAAGTTGCACTGTACATATAGTTTCGTTTCTGAACACGAGAAATGGAAGCGACACGTCGTGAGAAAACAGTAGTTGCTTTAAAGTTCACACGGTTATGTTTTATTAATTTGTGATCATTCTTTATTGAAAACAGCCCCTGTAATACACTTAGTAAATATGATTTAAGGTTTTTAATGGAATTTATTTTTCAGGGCATGTTATTATGTCAAGGCACCGCTGCCGATTCTGCTTCTATGCAACTGTTACCGTTTCTCTCTTAAAGCGACACGAGTTGACTCACACTTCCGAACGGCCATTCTCTTGTCCTGTATGCCACAAAGCTTTCAATAGGAAGTATAACTTAAAGGCACACATGCGAGTGCACTCAGGAGAGAAACCATTTCAGTGTAAAATCTGCTCTTGTACTTTTTCATTTCATACATCTTTAAAAAATCACATGTTTACTTGCCATTTTAAAAAATTTTAAATAAAATTTAAAGCATTCCAAATTGTATTACTTTTTTTTTTGTATGCAGAACTAAAGTACAGTTTATTTTTGAAAACTTTTTGTATTTAATGTCTTACTACATCCAATGTTATTTGGCTCAAATTGCCTGTTAGTGTTTCTGAGTTACAACTAAAAGCATTCAAGCCAGAAAAGAAAATTGTTTTTCTGGTATTGCTCCAGTTTTTACTATGAAAAAAGAATTTTATTCCTTGTAGTTCCAAAGCATAAGTTTATTGCAATTTTGCTCTAAATAAGGTTCAGTTTATTGAAATTAAGCTTGTGCAAAAAGTAATAATTTCTATTTGCTTATTCTCCAAAACAGCTGGTTCAAACGTAATTGCATCCACTTATATATTTTAGCAAAATTTTATTTTTAAATTGTGATATTTAAATGTTTACAATAACAATTATTTTTGAATAGCTATTAATTTATGTAGGATTCACAAAATATAATATAAAGCATTTAAGTAAATTACCGTAAAATCCCGAAAGTAACCCCCCCCCCCCATCGATTATAACCCCCCTCCCCTTTTTTGGAAAAAAGTGAAATTTCTCTCATTCTGAATATACTGTATAAAAAATATCGATTATAACCCCCCTTCCCACCTGAAATTTATCAGTTTAGTTTTGAAAATAGGGGGGGGGGGGGTATTTTCAGGATTTTACAGTAAGTTATACGTTTATTTGAAGTTAAAAATCAACGTAAATAAAGCAGAAATAAGGTAGAAAGTACAGCAAATAGCTATTTCAAGGCTACAATGGAGCCCCTTCATCAGTGCAAGAAGCTCAGCAAACAACATGAAAGCTGTAAGAGAACTGAGCGCGAAGCACGTGTGCCCCGGTATTTATAACAAATGGGCGAGTGCGCTTGAACTCACAACAAAGCGGGAAAACACCGACCAATCAGCGATCAGCGAAACGCCAGGAGAGCGAAGAAAAGGGGGGAAGGCGGCAAAGGAAAGTAGGGGAAAAAAGCGCGGGAGAATACACTAGAAGACGAAATTATAAAAATTGCTTCCAGATGTCAGGGAAAAATGGAACACTGGAAAATCATTCACCAGAGAATGGGAATTTTTCCAAATATGGTAAGCTTCCCAAAAATCGAGGTCATAAACTGACGAACATTTACAAATAATTCTAGCCGAAGAAAAATCAAAGCAGTGACCAGAAGTCCAACAATGCTGAGCAATGGAAGAGCGTGCTAGTTCTTTATGTTTAACATAATTTTGATGCTCTTTCAGACGGTGCTTAAGAGGTCGCTTAGTCTGGCCTACATAGCTAAGTCCGCATTTGCAAGAGATGCTATAAATGCCCCTGTTGCTTTGGCAATCAATGGGATGCTTTAAGTTTGTAAACTTGATTTTGTTCACAGGAGAGAAAGAAATATCGAAACCAAACTTTTTCAAAATCTTTGCAACTTGATGACTTGTTTTTGGATAAAAAGGCAAAACAATGGTGTAACCAACCTTAGACTCGGAAACCTTGCTGGAATGAGAGGGCTTTATTAGCCTAAAAGGGGCCTTTAAGGGCCAAAGGCCCTTTGAGCCCTATTCTAAGTGACATTTATATGCACTACTTTGAGGTAAAACTTTTTGAAACCATAAAGTTTCCGTTCTATGTTCGTTATGTTGACGATTGCTTTGTTTTGCTTGACCAAAACCAAGTTAATAATGAGCTTTTACTTTCCAGTCTTAATTCTATCGATCCTTGCATCCAATTCACTATTGAAATGGAAATGGAAAGTTCTCTTTCATTCTTGGACGTTTTGATTACTAAAAGTAATAACGATTTTATAACTTCAGTGTATCGTAAGCCCTTTGCTGTTACACTACCTCCTCACAACTACTCTTCTCATCCTCGAAACCAAAAGTTGGCCTCATTTAAGGCTTTTGTGTTTCGTGCTTTGAATATCTGTTCTTCATCCAGTTCTTTAAATACTGAGCTTTCTTATTTAAAAGCTGTGGCTTTTGATCGGGGTTACTCGCCCAAGATTATTGATTCTATATATAATAGGCTAATAAAGCCCTCTCATTCCAGCAAGGTTTCCGAGTCTAAGGTTGGTTACACCATTGTTTTGCCTTTTTATCCAAAAACAAGTCATCAAGTTGCAAAGATTTTGAAAAAGTTTGGTTTCGATATTTCTTTCTCTCCTGTGAACAAAATCAAGTTTACAAACTTAAAGCATCCCATTGATTGCCAAAGCAACTGGGGCATTTATAGCATCTCTTGCAAATGCGGACTTAGCTATGTAGGCCAGACTAAGCGACCTCTTAAGCACCGTCTGAAAGAGCATCAAAATTATGTTAAACATAAAGAACTAGCACGCTCTTCCATTGCTCAGCATTGTTGGACTTCTGGTCACTGCTTTGATTTTTCTTCGGCTAGAATTATTTGTAAATGTTCGTCAGTTTATGACCTCGATTTTTGGGAAGCTTACCATATTTGGAAAAATTCCCATTCTCTGGTGAATGATTTTTCCAGTGTTCCATTTTTCCCTGACATCTGGAAGCAATTTTTATAATTTCGTCTTCTAGTGTATTCTCCCGCGCTTTTTTCCCCTACTTTCCTTTGCCGCCTTCCCCCCCTTTTCTTCGCTCTCCTGGCGTTTCGCTGATCGCTGATTGGTCGGTGTTTTCCCGCTTTGTTGTGAGTTCAAGCGCACTCGCCCATTTGTTATAAATACCGGGGCACACGTGCTTCGCGCTCAGTTCTCTTACAGCTTTCATGTTGTTTGCTGAGCTTCTTGCACTGATGAAGGGGCTCCATTGTAGCCTTGAAATAGCTATTTGCTGTACTTTCTACCTTATTTGTGCTTTATTTACGTTGATTTTTAACTTCAAATATAGTTTCAGCACAAAGCCTATTTGATCATTTTTCTTTTAAGTTATACGTTGTTTGACAATATTCTGCATTAATCTTCTATTGTAAATTGGTTTTATGTATTATAACTTTGAAAGGTCTCTGCCCTTTTTGCATCGTCTAATGCCGTTAGCACTAGAATAAAACATATCAGTTTCTCATGTAATGTGTCCCAGGGTGTTTATTAATATACTTCCAAAAAATGTAATGTTTTGAGATGTGCCCTTTTTATTCTGTACGTGCGATATGTATGAAATTTATCTGTTGTGTGTAAAGAGTAAAAAAACACAGGAATTCCCTTATGATGATTGCTTTCCATTCTGAAGGGATCTCAAAACTTAAAAGTGTTTTATGCATGAAAATTATTTGAGCATGAAAATTTTTTTACATTCTCTTCATTGAATGACCTGTTACATGCATATTATTTGTCCGCCCAATTGATATAGCTAAGACTATTCAAGCACGCCATGATTTGTAATCTCATTGAGGATACGACACCAACCAACCAATCATTTGTTCACCCATGTTTTTTTACTGTGAATCAATTTGTAATGTTGGCTTGATGTTTTTCCTTTTGAATGTTTTAAGTATATGATAAAGAACTACTCAAAATTATCTCTTTAAATCTACTTTATTTTTCATTTTAATTTTTCTAATTGCAATTATGGATTGCATTATTAATTTAAAGCAAATTGTACTTGTCAAAAAAAATTGTGTTTTTGGATTAGCATTTATGATTTGACTGTTATTTTTCTTAATTTATGTTTTTAAATTAATTTTTCTTAACTTTGAAACAAATATTCAAGTATCTTATTTAATTCTTCCGATTCCATTACAGCATATACAGGGTGGTTATAAATTAACAGGAGGTGTTTGGAGCCCTCTAGCTTGCGAACTACTGGGTGAAACATTGCCAAACTTCGTGAGCATGCATATTAGACCATGGGATTTTGATTTCTGGAATAAAAAAAATTAGTTTGAAAAATCACCATCAGGGGGAAATTTGGCGCTGTTAAAGTGTATTATTCTGATTATCGAACAATTAATTGCTACTGACAAAATATGCATCCATTTTATTTGCAAAAATGACTTTTTTTGTCACAAATGTGGTTCGATATGATCGCCATTGTAAAGTTGTAAGAGCTGCATACGATGCACAACATTTTCTACGTCAGCTCGTAACATATCAGAATGGATTTCTTTAACTTTTAAAATTATCATATCTTTTAAACTTTCGATATCAGAAATGTTTCTTTGATAGCATCAAAGCATTGTTCTCTAATAACATTTGCAAATTCGTCAACTTGTAGCTGATTAACCGTGTGGAGCCCCTAGCCTGGTTGCTGTGCTAGAGATCCAGTCATTTTAAACCGCTTAATCATATTTCTTAAATTTGTTATGGTCAGCGGGCCTTTTCTCAACTGCTTCACTCGCCGAAATTCTCGAAGAGTAACATTGGCATTTTCATCACGCTGATAGTAGAGCTTCACTAACAAAGCGTTTATGCGGATTATTGCATTCTATTTGGTTAAATGGACAGCTATTTTGTTCGTGGTGATTTTTTTTTTTAATATAAAATTCTACGGCGATCATATTAAACCTCATTTACAAAGAACAATCATTTTTGCTTGGCGAAATTGATTTATACAGCATTTTTTCAAGTTTAATTCGCGATATTCAGTGTAATACACTTTTACAGCGCCAAATTTCCCCCTGGTGGTGATTTTTCAAACTAATTTTTTTATTCCAGAAATCAAAATCCCATGGTCTAATATGCACGCTTACGAAATTTGGCAATGTTTCGCCCAGTAGTTCGCGAGCTAGAGGGCTCCAAACACTTCCTGTTAATTTATAACCACCCTGTACATATAGACTAATGGAATCCATGGGAAGGTAAAGGGCACTATCTGTAAATTTTTCTCCTTTTTTTCGTATTTTTGTTATCTATTATATTTTAGCTTTATTGTGCTTGCTTATTTGGTTTCTGCTAAAAATAAAGCACAAAAATGCGTCATTCCAAGATTTCCTTATTGCTATTTTGGAATCCAAAATGCATTTCTTCAGATATCTCAAAATTCGATTTCAGAAGATATTGCTTTTTACAGATTGCTGTGTTTCAGTGCTACTTTTCTAAAAAAAATAATTTTTCTTTCACATTAAATGTTTTTCAACTCAGGATTCAATTTGTGATCTGATATTGAAAAATTTACCAATTCACTCCTGATATATATCAGTACAATCCAAGTCTGATTATACAGTTAAAGGATGGTCGAAAACACCCCTCTCATGTATAATATGGCCAAATGAATGTCAGAAAACATTTTTTTTAAAAGTATTTGATTAAATAATATGAGTGAAATGGGTTGAAAAATTATTTTAACAGTGTGTTGAATTTTAACAGTAGAAAAATGTCTAATATGAAAACAAACATTTTTTTTTTCCCAAATCCACATAAACTATATTAATGACTTCAAAAATTTTGTTAGTTTTGTAAAATATTTCATGATTTGGTAACTGCTTATCATTTTTTGAATTAATTTATAGGTACCACAAATAGTTACTGCATCATACTGTTTTTTTAATTTTCTGTTGTCCTTAGAAGTGCGGGGTTGCTAGTTTTTTCTTTTTTCAGCCCTGCTTTTCACTTCTGCGATTAACTTGACTCATTTATAAATATGGGAGTCTTTTGCCCATCCTTCAAGTATGAAATCAGACTTGGAACAATACTGAGTTGCTGGATTGTGAATCGATCAAATTCAAATGTCTTCAGTCCGAAATAAAGTAAAATTTTGGATTTGGCACATTTGTCAGCGACCTATTTGCGTTCAGCATATTTTTCTTAGACATTGTCCAATTTACATGGATTTCAGACATAATTTAAGTTGTTAAGTTGTTGGTTGCTGCAATTTGTAAATTTATCTAGTATACATGTTTCTTTCCAAAATATTACTTCATGCTGATAAAACAGATATTTTTTACTTTCAACTTTGTAAACATTTAGGAGCATTTGCACATTGTTATTATATTGTCATTACCATGTCATACACTTATAATACCTATATAATTAGTTTGTGATTAATATAAGTATTATTTAGTGTTTGAAGGCTGTATAATCTATTTTTCACTCATGAAACCATTGGTCATATATTTTGTAGTTGAATGTGTATGAAACCAATGAAGAATACTTTGTAAATATACTTCAATTTTGTCATTGTTGGAATAAAAAGTATTAGAAATATTTTCTGAGTTTTATGACAAGTAGTTCATAAAAATATTAGAAATAATTCAGTTGACTTTTCATGCATGACTACATAGTAATTTCGGTGCATTATTTTTTAGAAGGAGATTGTTTTAACTTTATTCAATGTGAATAAAATGTGAGCATCAGGCCTCAGACTGCATATTTAGCTATACAGCAACTTAAAAAAAAATTTTTTTTTGGACTTCTTGGATTTTTTTCAAGTGTCTGGAATTTTTCTGCTTAAGTCTGTATGAACCTTGTTCCTTTTAAACTCAAAAATGTTCCCCTTTTCATGCAAATGTAGCCCTTTCAATGAGAATTAAAATTTTCCATTATTTCTTTTTTATTAAGGATTGAAAGCTTACATTAATGTTTACTTTCTATTACAGTGGGTTATATGGACTCAAGACCTAACCGTGAAATAGGGACATGGACTTGTGGATATTGCCCCTATGTAACTGCCAATAAAGGTCATTGGAATAGACATATGTTAATTCACACCCAAGAGCGTCCATTTAAGTGTGGTGTGTGTGGAAAATCTTTTAACCAGAAGATAAATTTAAAAGTGCATTTTAGAATTCATACCGGTGAAGAACCATACCGATGCCATATTTGCTCAGGTCAATTTAAGCATCGTTCTTCTTTGACGCTGCACATCGCAAAGCACAAACTTTCTTCTGTGTAGTTGTGTACTTTGTAAAATGGTGCAGCATAAAAACTTTTCCTAAACAAGCAATATTAGACTTTATAATATTTAGTTTATTATTAATATTAATATTTAACAGCTTTACCTCATTTTAAAGTGATACAGTAAATGATTTCTATAGTCTGCACCTTGAGGCTAGAGATTTTGTATTTCATAGGTTTTTGTGTTGTAAAACATGTTTTACAGGTCTGACGTTTGAAATATATCAGTATGTTTGCATATCAGAGATTTTTTAAGATGTGAATAATTTTAAAGTACACATTACAAAAATTTAGTATTAGTTACTATCATTCAGAAATACATTTTCCTCACAGTAAATTAATAACTCTGATGTCCCTTAAATATATATATTTTCCATGTGTCCCATGGTTTAATATCTGCATTTAATAAAGTAAGCTTTTATAACTCTATGTATATAACTTCATTGCAGTAGGGTTAGGTGGGGGAATTGGAGCTAAAATCAAGATTGTTTTTAAAAAAAGAACTTAGAATCAGACTATAAAGTTCATTGTACCCAAACTGTTTAACCTTTATTTAAACATGAAGCGAAATCATTTAAATTTAATCAATTGTTTTCTCTCTATTGGTACGTACAAAAAGTATTGTTTTGTTATCCCCCCTTTACCTCACTGCAGGGTAGAGTGGGAGACAGTATACAAATATACGTGTGTTAAAGAAAAAAAACTTCTACAAATACAAATACGACGACCAGCAACAGGCTCTGGGCTCAACTGGACTGGTCCTAGTCAAATGACTGGCAAATTTACCAGTCATTTAATTGGTTATTCAAATTTATATTAACGAAAACTGATAATGAAGCAATGAGGTATGTTTATCTATACTGTACTCAATAATATTGAACCACGGTTCAAATTAAAAATATTTATTTTAGAATAGCTTTCAAAAACAGGAAAAGATGATAATGTCTGCCTTGTATTGATTTTTTTTTAATTTTGCATGTTATTTCATAAACGATCAAGAAAACTGAGCAAAAAAAATTGTTTGTTTTGTAATTATTGTTTGTTTAATGTTTCCTTTATTTATGTATGTATTTATTTATTTTACATTTTGGTTTGAATAGTAATCTTATAAATCTACGTGAAATGAAATAAACGTAAAATATCAACATATTGTATCAACTTGACTGATACACCTGGTATCTCTTGAAGATTTGAATTTCAGGTTTTGCATTCAAAATTTTAAGCATTATTGTCTGAAGATGTCAGTTTGACACAGTATATTTTAAAATTTATTTTTGTTTTGTAATTTAATGCAGTTAACAATCATTAAAAAAAAAATCAGGAGATTACTGTTATTATTTTATCACATGTCTTGTGTTTCTCCTGTGTGCCATAAAGAAAATATAATCATTTCTAAAATTAAAGTTTAAGTTTGGCAGAAAATATATTTCTGAGTGTGTTGAAAAACGTCATTTAATAACTTTTTAGCTTCTGCTTTTAAGTTAGGCACTCAAAAGAAAAGCAAATGAAATTGTGACTTATTGAGTTGCATTAGCATTATTGCAAAATGAACAGATAACTATTACAAAATCCATAAATTTGCATGTCTGTTTATTTGCCCTATGGATTCAAGCAAGATTTGGTGTGAAATTAATTCTGCTTCTGGTAGGGAATATTCTCAAAATTCCTTTCAAAAAATATGATTTTTTGTAATATATTTTTATCAACTTTGTTTTCAATTAAAAAAAACAATCTTAATTTTACATATTTTAAGCAAAGCCAACAAGAGACCATGTCAGCCTAGCTGGGAACAAGAGGCCTGGCCCTTTCTGTGGCCCATCTATGTATCAGAATACAATAATAAAATTTTTATAAGATGTATGGGAGGGGAGAGATGCCTGCTGATCCCACTGTCAAGGGGCGTTAGCTCTCGGCAGCCCTAGTTTTAAAGCTGAAAGTAACTGATATCAATTTTATTCAAAATTTCTAGGCTCATTTTAGTGAGAACTCCTGTAATGACAATTTTGTTTTTTCATTTAAAAATCCATGGCTAGATAGCAGGTATGGAAAAAATCCGACAGAATATATAAAATTTTCTTGCATCAAGATTTTTTAACCCTAGGAATTCATTAGGAAATGATAGATTCAGCTTTAAGTTTTTAATTACATGCAATTGTTGTTTAATACAAATGTGATTACCAGCAACAGGCGCTGGGCTCAGCAAGGTGGTCCGATTCAATTTATAACCCCCATTGAAAATCGATGGCCCTGTTAAGCTATCTTCCCTTGCTTATGACAACCTCTTCCGGTGAACTGTTCCAAGTGCCCACAGCCCCTCTAAAGTAGTAATCAGTTTAGCCTGAGATTTTGCTCTTGATTTCAATTCCCTCAAAATTTAATGTTCACAGGAGAATGGAGGTGAATGATTTGATGTAAATATGGTATTTAATTGAAGACAGACTGTGATCCAATAAATGGATAAAAGTTGCTCATAATTATTTTATTGTCCCATGACATATGGAATAATGGTCTGTCTGAGATAAATATGAAAAGTTTTGTAGCAATTTTGCTCTTTATTATGATTTATTTTTAAAAAATCCATTACTGTTCAACATTTTATAAATGTAGCATATAAAATTTTTTTTCAAATTTGTATGTATTAAATCTTATTTTAGAAAATAACTATTTTAACATTTTCAAATTATTGATCCAAGTTTCATCTTTCCTTTGATCTTTTTTTTTTTGAAAAATAAATTTTTTCTAGTAAGGTTGCTTTTTATTTTTGAGTAACTTTTCTTTGAAGCATTTGTTGGAGGATTTGTATTCATTTTCTTTGAAATTTGTTTTTTATGCTTTACATATATTAGTCTTTTTTTTAGTGTCTTGAACTGCTTGAGAAACAAGATTGTAGTTGTTCTTTTACCATGAACTTTAAAGTGTGTAAATCCAGTAAAGTTAGGAACAAATTATTCTGTAGCTGTGGATAGTTTTGAGAATTATTTTTTTAAATTTTTTAAATCATTAGGAATAAAATTTTACAGGGCCATATTTAAGGGGTGAGTTTTTAGGGTTCAAACCCCCTCCGAAATTTTTCAAAACTATTCCAAAAAATGCTTTTCACTGTTCTTTTTTTCTGAGATAATTATTACTATTTTATTTTTTATTTTTTAATTTATTTTTTAATTTATTTTTTAATGCTATTTGAACAATGCAATTATTATTGAATAATTGTACAAAGTGCTTTATCTGCAGCATTTATTTTTGTTGAAGAAATTGCGATCATATTTCTAAAAACGATGGACCTCTTTTCTTCAAATTTTGAATACCACTAACAAAAACCCAAAAATTCTTTAAATTTGAAAGTGTTCAATTCTACATTTGAAACATTTTCTAAGTGTCATAAAATAGGAATTTAAGAAGTATTATTTTGAATGCGTATAAACGAGTACGGGCAACCGTTCTTCTGATTTGTTAAAAAGACATCGATAATTTAATAAGGGTACAAGAAAATCATGCAATGCCACATATTGGAATTTTTTCCTCTATTTAATAGATACGTTGTTTTTTTCATTTGCTCACACATGTTAATGCTTTTAAAGCAGCCCTCCCTTTTTTAAGTAACCTTATTTAAAAAAACTCACATTTTTGATTGATCATATAGATTTTGCACGAAATGTGTTTTCTAAAACCCTCTGAAATAAAAGTTTGGGTACGAACCTTGAAATTTTACATACATCAAAAATACATTAATGTAGTTTCCACTTAATGTGATCACTTTGGAATGCAATGATTGAGAATGCAACCGATTGACAACAATAAATGGATCATGCAATGTTATAAATTTACCTACTTAAGCCACACATACTCGGTTTCAAAATAAAATTAAAAAAAAAAAAAAAAACATTTTAATGTTTTGTATCTTTCCATCAAAGCAAAAATTATTGATTCTTTAAAACATCGTCAATTATTTAGTATCTCTCATTTTTCAGAAGTTCATGTATAAATTTCTCGTAATCAATGTTTCTTTCAAATCATCAGAACGTTTTTGGCTTCATGTTCATTTCATAACATTCATTGCTTTTCTATTTGATATTTGTGGTTCTATTGGAAAAATATCTGCTGTTCAAAACTAGGTTAGGTTTTGATTGGAAAGAACTTTTTAAGAGCGTATAGAATAAATGAAGCTAAATTAAAAAAAAATAAGAGCCTGAAAAGTGGATTTAGAAGTTACAAAATTAGATGTTTAACACGTTAACTACCAAACTACGAGATAATTTGTAGCATGTCATTTTAGCTGATAAAATTGATTTTGAGTTAGCTTGTAGACGATAGGATTGTAGTTTTCATCAGATTTCAATTTACCCGTAATGCACTGACATTGATATGAATATTTGGCTTCTGATTGGGTAACACTAAATCAAAACTGGCTGACCGGTACACTATATTTTGTCCAGCTTATATTCTATGAATTTTTCCTTGCTTGGCATTCAGCGTGTTAAAAAGAAGAGAAAGGCAGAAAGAAAAAAAATTAATGAAAAATACAATGTTTTACTCAAATTATTGATTTAACTATTTTAAAAATAAATCTGCAAATTTAGTGGGAAAGGGTACTGTTGCCCTCAGACCCTCGTTGACTCATCTAGATTTTAATTAATAAAATGGGGAATGTGTCAGTTTGCAAGCGTATCATATTGCTGCACCAAAGAAAGAGCATAGTTTAAATTTTGATACAACAAAAACATTTTTGGTAAGAGTTACAGGAAGAAAAAAAATGATATAAATCAAGGAAAGAAAAATAATCATAACTCTTTTCTGAAACATTAGGCTCTTTATCAAGTTTATATTCATGTGCCAAAAAACATACATCAGAGCAATTCTAGCTTCTGGTTTTGTGTGTTTTGGAGGGTGTAGGGGCTCATAAGTTCAATATTTGGGCCTAAATACATAGTCTAAGGCGAGTTTTTAGAAATATTAGTTGCGAAATACAGTTTTAGGCTATTTTTGTTGGCTTAGGGGTTGGGTCCTTTCTCTCTTTCCACCACTAGACATGCATTCAGTGTGATAAGACTTACTAATGTCATTTACTGCGCTAGCAAATATAGAAGCTCTAGTTAACTAGGGCTTTGTTGCTGAAGTTGAATCTATATATTTTGAAGAAAAGGCAGATTTTTTTTTTCCATTAATGTATGGAAAATTCATTTTTCCTCCAAGTCTCAGCAGTTGTAAAATTTTTAACAGAAAAGGTGTATTTTGTGACCTGTTTGTTGTGTTGAAATAATTAATTGACATTGTATGCAGACACTGCCTGTAAAATGTAAAGTATATTATGTTTGTTAATATATATATTTTCTGTATTTGCAGGTTCAGATGTTTCATTTTCTTTGCATGGCAATGTTGATGCTATATCTGGTTATTCATTTTATTTGGAAAATAGTGAAACTTTTCACCAGACAGATAAATGTTTCACATGCAATATTTGTAAAAAATCATACAACAGAAAATTTAATTTAAAAATTCATTTACGCACTCATACCGGAGAGAAACCTTTCAAATGCCAGGTTTGCAATCGTCACTTTTCTGTTCTTTCTAATTGCAAGACACATGTTAAGCGATGGCATCAAAATATGGATTTAAAAAAGTAGTTAGATCCGTTTAAAACTAAAGACTTTGAACAATGCTTTCACCTTTTGAGAAGACCACATTTGTGCTGCACTCATTTTATCACATGTTTATTCATGATCGATTGGAACTTTGTTTCATTCTTATTGTAATTTTGGTTCCATAAACTCCTGATTCTTGTCTGAAGGCAAAATTGGCACTGCTAATTTTAATAGGTGAGTATCTTCCGTTTTAGCATCTATTGTATTCACCACTTTAATTTTAGCTACTGGAGTTTCTGAACAATTAATGCTATTGTGTCATTAGCTTCTTACAAATACAAATGCGACGACCAGCAGCAAGCTCTGGGCCCAACTGGGCTGGTCCTAGTCAAATTAAAGACCCCAATGAAGATCAATGGCCCTCTTAAAGCTATCTACTCCATTGCTCCGTACCGCCTCTTCCGGTAAACTGTTCCAAGTTCCCACTACCCTGCTAAAATAGTAATTTTTTTGAATTTCCAGGTTAGCCTGAGGTTTAAACAGCTTAAAACAACGACCCCTTGTCCTGTTTTCCGTGCAAAAATCTAACCCTGCAACAACATTCTTTTTAATAAATTTAAATAACTGAATCATGTCCCCTCTGGTTCTCCTTTGCTCAAGACTATACATATTAAGCATTCTAAGTCTGGAATCATAGTCTAAGTTAGAAAATCTGCTTACTAACCTTGTAGCCCTTCTTTGTACCCTTTCCAATAAATTAATATCTTTCTTTATAGTCTTAAGCAAAGATGAGCTAGAGATGACTTGATCCAGTTATTTAAGTTCATTAAAATAGAGGATGTTAATTGGTTAAATTTCTGCACACATGGCAGAACCAGGAGTCATTGTTTTAAGCTTTTCAAGTTCCAAGCTAATCTTGAAACCAAGAAAAATTACTACTTCAACTGGGTTGTTGGCAGTTAATCTTAATTGACGACTATAAATTGACTAAGACCATCCTAGCTGGACCTAGAGCCTGTTGCTTTTCATCACTTTTGTATTTGAGTAAGTTAAAGTATTTTAACTTCTGCAAATTCGGAATATTTTGGGACAATTAGCTGTCAATAACTTTATAAAGCTTCAAACTTAGATGTTGGTTATAGTGGGGTAATTTTTTGTTAGAAGTTTCAAATCTTCAGTGAAATTGTCAAAAACTCTGGGCTCTCAACTGGTTTGGCAATTTATTGGTCTGGCATATCATTTAGCATTTAGGGAGTCAGGGAATGTCAATTGCCCCCCCCCCCCTCCCGGCTTTGAAAATTTAATGTTCTTATTCGTAAGTGGGCAGGGTTGATGTTTTCCAAAAAAAATTGTAAGTATGCATCCTTGCCTTGGCCCTTCCAAAAAACTCGAATTTATTGCTTAACTTTTGCTTTTTTATACATGCTTTTGTAGAAATTAATCATGGAATTCATTGTTGTTGCTTATGTAAGTAGATGTGTGAGCTGTAAATGTTTTCATCTATCAGCAAAATTTATGAGTATGTATAAAAATTAGTTGAACTTAAATTATTAAATTATAAATCATAGAGCTTCACCTCTGCATATTGTTATTAGCATAAATAAAAAAAAATCTTTCTTTTGTTTTCAGGTCAGGTTGAAAGTTTGAGAGAAAAAAATGAAGACTCGAATACATTTTACTTTTTTAAAGAAATTCAATATTAAGGACTAAGTGCATTACATGTTTTGTAGAATCAATGTTTACAAATATTGAAATTTACTGTGACAGATAGAGTTATGTATCTATTTCTTAATGCAATTCAAAGCAGTAATACTTAAATCTTCGTTTAACTCACTCGCAATTTTACACATATCCCCAGCAGATCAGCCCTAATACAAAAATATGAATCATTTGAAGTTGGTGAAATTCTCCTGGATTATTTCTGTACAAATATTCGCGTGAAATAAGTGAATAATAATTTAGAAATACAAATATGACGACCAGCAACAGGCTCTGGGCCCAACTGGGCTGGTCCTAGTCTTAGTACTTATAGTACTTATTTATAAATATGTAACCTATGAGATTTTAGTTTAACCTT
Source organism: Uloborus plumipes (assembly GCA_038373865.1). Classification (NCBI taxonomy): domain Eukaryota; kingdom Metazoa; phylum Arthropoda; class Arachnida; order Araneae; family Uloboridae; genus Uloborus; species Uloborus plumipes. The sequence continues at coordinate 13,797 of JAXGGA010001237.1, read as the reverse complement.
TAAGAAGTCGATTTAAACTTTTTTTTTTTTCAAAACATAATTTATTTTTAAATTGAAACTAATGAGTATCATGATGTGTGTTTAGTATTGTTTTTTAACTTGGTAAAAAAAAATGTGAGAAAGTGTAATAAGACTTAATTAATTCATAAAAATACTTAGATAACTATCCTGTAATCTTTTATTGTAGAAACATACAGTTAAAATTCATGTGTATATAAAATATGTTTCATGCTGTAAGCAACTTTACCAAAGCAATATATTACTTTATAATTGTGATATATTTTGTTAGACATTTAGTTATGCTGTATTTGATTTTACATTTGTTTCATACAAACTATTTTCTGTATATTTTAAAATCTATGTATTCAATGAAACTATTTGTTTAGTTGATGATACTAGATTAGATGTGTTCTTGAATATATATGTAGGTTTGGATAATTTGTATGTTTGTTTTCTAATTTCAGTTTTATTGATCTTTTCCTTCCTAAATTTTACTTTTATTCTAAAATTACTAATAGCTTTTAAAAACTAAGGACTGCATTAATGAAATTGCTGTCATTAAGTTTTAAAGGAAGATGAAAATTTACCCTAAAGTGAAGTGAACTAACTAGCAAATAAACTAGCAAATATTAAGTTGCATACTATTCGGAAAATTTAAGACATCTAATCAAGATCCTGGCCAATTCAGTGTTTATTAGACACTCACTCTAGCTTTGATATTCATAAATCTTGTAAAATGGTAACTATTTTGTTTTGTGTTTTAAGCTGATCTGTTTGTATTTTTTTTAAAAAAATTGTAACGTACAAAATCAAAAACAATGGAAAGATAGCTATTAAATGATAAGAATAAAAAACAATACTTTATCAGTTATGTTTACAGAACTAAAATGTTAATCCATAATTTATTTAAAATCTATAAGTTGTTTTGGAAAGCACCAATTTATTTCAATGCATAACTGCCAACTGTTTGAAATATCAGGAGACTTCCAACTTTTGATGCTTTCTCCATTCTCCTTAATGAAGTTTATGTCTCCTGAACTTTATCAAAACAATGAAATTCCTCAAAAAGAGGATATTCTTGGAATTTGAATTTCTAAAAAATCTCAAAAGCAAAACAAATCTCAAATAATTTTTTAAAACATTTTAATTTCTAACCCCTTCTTTTTTAAAAAACTTTTATCTCTCTAAACATTTCCGATTTTTTTCTGAGTTTTTACCTACAACAATGAACGTTCATTATCACGTCTAAATAAAACAAACTTATAACTTTTTTTTTTTTTTTAATGCAGAAAACAACTAAAAGTTGTACATTTTAGGTTCTATACCAACTTAATACAAGAAAGCCCTAAAATTTAAAAGTTTTCTTTTACCCTCAAACTTTTGTTGTTAAAGTCATTCATGTAAAGTCTCCCTAGTTTTATGTATAAGTCCCCTAATTTTCATCTTTCAATGTCAGCAAGTATGTTCAATGTTTCACATTTTTTACTACATAACGCTTACCAGCAAATCATAAGGTAGTGTAATAATGAAATTTTAAATGAGTAGCAATCAAAAGAGCATAGTAAGACATGTTTCTGGGCAAAGGCATTTTTCCCTCGTGATCCTGTTATCAAAATATAAGGTCTTAAAAGTTTGCCAAAATTTTAAAGACGTCACCAAATTTAGAGAGTTTCAGTGAGTAATGGCAGACATCTCTCACATGATTTGTAGACAAATGTTCCTCACATGCAGACGGCAAAACAGCATGATTAGTTTCTCACCATTACTTTAAATTTGGCCCTTTTCTTCAAATTTTGTAAGATTTTAACATCTTACATCTCAATGACAAATTTTGCATCAAAATATTCCTTGAAATGCTCTTTCAATTAGCACCCATTTGAACTATTTTCATTATTAAACTAGTCGTATAGTTCCCTGATTAGTTGTGTTTCAAATGCATAACATATATTGATCAGCAATTACCTATTTTTAGACTATTTGTGGACTACAAACTATCAGCAAAGCCTGGATGCTTCGAAAAGACATCAGTGCGAGCTCTGCCCGTACAGCACAAAGTATGTGTCCCATTGGAAAAGACATAAGTTAGTGCATACTCAAGAAAGGCCCTTTTCATGTACTATTTGTCAGAAGTCTTTCAATCATAAATTCACTCTAGTCGGCCATTATAGGCTGCATACTGGTGAGAAACCTTTTATTTGTTACAACTGCAACAGGCGCTTTACCTCTCGCTCTAACTGGAGGACACACCTGAGTAAATGTGCTAATGCATTTTAAATCTTATGGAAATATTAGACAGCTTATTCAATGTGAATTTTGAATGTTTCTCAAAAATATAGCATGATTGAAGTTTGGAAAAATTATATTGCTAAATTTTTGTTTTATGAAATATTTTATTTAATGCAATTCATGTTGAAATTAAAGTTGCAATGTCTTTATATTTGCTTTGCTACTCTGATAAAAAGACATTTCTACTGAAAATTCAATTTTGTTCATTGTTATCAGAATGTAACTGAATGACTTATCTGGTTCCAATGTAAAAGTTGTTCGCTAAGTTTATTTTATAAGTTCTTCACATCAGAGTAAATGTGCTTATGTTTCTCAAATATTAAACAGTTTATTCAATGTATAATTTTAAATGTTTCTCAAAAAAATATATAGAATAATGTAAATATGTTAAAATTATTTATTTTATAAAATTTTAAAATAATTAATGATAATATTAAAGTTACAATGTGTTTTTATTTACGTTGCTACTCAAATAAAGAGAAATTTCTATAACAAATTCTGTTTCCTTTTAATTTTATAGGAATGTTTTTAAATGATAGATCTAGTTCCAATGTATTGTTGCTCATAAATATCTTTTAGAAGATTTATAGTTTTGTTGTGCAATATTTGCTTATATTTGTCTAATTTCATTGCCAAAAGATGTATAAGAAAACAAGTAATTTATAGTATATTTATGTCACTTGCATCAAAAGTAAATAGCTGTGCATGAAGTTGTATATTGTTTCCTTAATAAATGTGTTCTGTCTCAAAAAGCAACCTAATCCATTTATTTCTTAATATTCTTTGAGAAAAGGAGTATAATATTGATTTCCCTTATATAGTCGAGCCTCTATAATTCGTCTACCAAGTGTTTGGTAGTTTGAGTTGTAGGAAAGTTTCACCGGCCTTCCCAAGAGACACTAAGAACTTCAAGTTAAAAGGAATATTTGAGTTATAAGGCTTTGAGTTATTAAGATTTCATTGTATTTTTTTCTGTCTCTTACCTTTATTTATTTGTATATTTTGGTATTATTGTTTTATAATTGTTAACTTCCTTTAACCTTTAGGAACCGGGCGGTACACATGTTGTACCATAAGTCTTTTTTCTTTAGAGGACAGTGTTGAAATTTTCACTCAAACCCTTTGGAGCCGGGGATTTTTTCAAGGTTTCATATGTGTGGTGCGACAGTTTATGCCTTCTCTTTTCAATGGAAAAGAAATCTGCGGCTCAACTGTCGTACTACCTGGGCCGAAAGAAAAATTTCTATATGAACAGCCCGGATCCAAAAGGTTAAAACTTGAAAAAAAAACAAGAAGTTCTGTCAAGAACTAAACGAACCTACTTTCCCTTATACCGACACCAACATTTTAGCATCTGATCAATATTCTCTCTATTATCTGAGACTGCAAATTATGCCAAATATACCTTTTTAGCATTTAAAGTTGATTTTTGAAGTCAAAACATGACACACTTTCATTTTTTTTCATTCAGTAAATCATCATCGTAAAAAAAGATAACTACGAGTTATGCATAAAAGACCGCGAATAATCTGACCACCGTTAATCGGGAGATTGCTGTACTTTGTAATAAATTTATACTTTTTCAATAAAAAAAAAATACAGTAACCCCTCGTTATATCGCGCTTTTTGGGGGACAAGAAAAAAGCACGATATATCTGAAAGCGCCATATAACCAAGGTCATTAAAAATAGTTAATCCATCCTTGAACAGTAGCAGATCCAACTCCAAGTTCTTTGGCTACCGAAACCTGTTTTTCTCCTTTTTTAATTTATCAATAGCTTCTAATTTTAGTTTGACGGATGCAATCGTTCTTTTCGACATGATTTTCTAAGTTTTAATATAGATGAATCACCCACACTAAAATTTAAACAAGATTGAAACTCTACACCAAACAGGCACGAACATCAAAGAATGGAAGAACCTTCGTTTTGTTCATTAATGACAAAATAAATGAAAAAGAGACCTTTTCTGAGCACCTTACATATTTTCTCAAAAATGGTTTCAATCTAAAAGTTTTTTTTTGGGGGGGGGGAGACAAAAGAAAAGAGCGATATAACGAGGGGCTACTGTATTTATAATACTGTACAATTACACAAAAAAGCAAAACCTATATTTTTAATTCTGTATAAATTTTAAAACACATGAAAAATACAATAAATGCAATTGTTTGATTTACAAGCAAATGAAATTGTAAATTATCAATAAACAATAGTTGACACAAACCTAACCTAGCAGTGTAGTAATTCTGTGATTAGGAGTTGCTCAGCCTTCACAATGCTGCCAGGTTAGGTTTGCTCCATCTTTAGTATTTTGCTTTAACTACTTCATAAATTACATGCTTTTTGAATCTGTCTGGTCATAAATGATGTGTGATTTTGTTTAGTTATTTAGTTTACTAGATTAGTTTACTAAATTTTATGTGATTTTGTTTAGTTATGATCAATTCTATGCTATAAATTTTAAAGTTATATAAAATTATATGAAAATATATTCATTTTTTCGAAATTCATTTTTCAATCACCCATAAATACTGGTAACAATAAATCTTGGTTCAATAATCTAAGCAAAACCAATGTGAGATAAATACACATTTTAGACAAAATCAAGCAGCTCTTTCAACATTTTGGATGCTCCCCATGTGGTATACCTTAACTATCTGAAAAACTGAAAGAACAATTGAAATTGTACCCAATCGTGTTCATATTTTAATTTGAGATAAACATTTTAATTTCCCTTTTTCCCCCTTTCTTTCTTTTTTTCCCAAGTACCTGGGCACTATTAAAGAACATACTTTTTAAAAGTTGAAAGCAGTGTTTGCTTTTTTAACAGAGCCTCTTATTTATGCAGCATTAACGTTTCCTTTGGTTTGTGTTTATCTAAACCTATGGTTTAGGGCTGTCTATTAAATATTACTGTGGGTTCTGTGTGTCAAAAATTTAAAAAATGTAGGGAAAAGAACTGTAGTAAAGGAATTAGTTGCTTTGTACATATGTATGTGGGTGCATATATTTGTGTGTTCTTCGTTTTAGTAAGCCAATGGTCAACCCTATCGGCTATTTATCTTGGCATTAGTGTCTATAAACATTAGTGCCATTCAAAATGAAGACGTAAGGTAAAATTTCTTTTTGAACTAACGTGTTATCAAACAAAAATATAGAAACATTCAGTGTTTAATGGAAACACAGATAACATTAACAGACTTTGTCAATTTGTATTTAAAAATTAAATAAAACAATAGCTAGTTCACACCAGCCACTAAATTTAATGCTGGTGTAGGTTACACCTAGAGCACAGCTTAGTGCTTTAGGTTAGAATAAGTTTCTTATTATAAGTTTAATATAAGCTATAAGTTTCTTAGGTTTAGAATAAGTTTCATTTATTTCATGCTAAATGTTTTAAATAAAAAAATAATATTTGTCTTTGTTTGGATGTGCATAAAATATCTATGGCTAACATAATCGATTTGCTTTAAATATTATTTTGAGCTATATTTGTTTGAGGGTGGACTAACATTCCCCCAAAAAGTTAACTGTGAGTGTTCAAAGTAAGTTTTCAAAGTTTGAAGTCCATTGAGCAAAACAAAGGTTTACATTTTTTTATTTACTTTAGTATGTCTTCCATTATTATTTGTATTGTAAGTACAGCATCACCCGAGATAAATGTTATTTGACAATATTATTTATCATTTTGCAATAATCTTAGTTTTGAAAGCATGTAAATTATTCAGGTTGTGTGACAAAAATGAATTAAGCTTCTGAATTCATTGAATTAAGCAAAAGAAATGTTTTTAAATCCCATTGAAACATGATCTATGTATTGACACAGACTAATAATTAATATTTCTTTCTTTGCAGCATGTATTTCTGCCAAGAAAAGTTTTGTTTTAAAAAATCAGATCTCAAGAAATCTCAAATTCTCTGGAAGTAATTTAATCATCAAAAAGACTTTACACCATGGGAAGAGGGAAATGATGCAAAAAGCTGAAACTGATCATGTCTGTAGATTTTGTCAAAAGTCATTTTCACGCAATTTCAATTTAAAACTGCACCTAAGACTTCATACTGGAGAAAAACCATTCAAGTGCAAAAAGTGTAGCTACGAATGTGCTTTCAAATATTCGTTAGTTTATCATTTGGCAAAGCAACATCATGAAGGGTGATTCAATATAAATGGGGGAAAAAAGACCAGCATAGTAGATTTATTTTAGAAAATACAAATCTGTCAAAAAAGTGGAAACATGAATATATTGTTTGGCAACTGAAAATTCATTCAAGAATGAAATCTCTAATTAGAATCAACTGTCTACCCACAGTTGCTATGGCATTGGCAAACATGAAACTAAGACTAAATAAAAACTTGAAGCTCGTGTTCGGTAGATATCAAAGTGACTTTGCCTAATTCAGAGACTAACACACATCTGCCAAAGTTGCCAGTTTTCAAAACTAACAAATGCATCCATTTCTGCCTGTAAACTGATGTTAGCCTTCTATCTCATTGGTGGTACGGCTTGAAGTTAACACTGTCATGTCATCACCTCATAACGACAGCGGGATAACTTGCAGTTGTTTATGAGTTAAGATATCGTATATTGAGTGAGAGAAGCAGTTAACTAAATTCTTCAGGAAGATAGAGCTCCACCATATTGGCTTAAAGACAAAAGATCATCTCGACATGGATTTTCTCCTGTAACTAAATTGGTCAAACTAAAAATGGACAAGGGATGTTTAATTTTATTTTTGCCACCCATATCACCAGAGCTAATGCCATGGATTTTATTTTAATTTCACTGTGGTTGCTTGTGGAGGATGAACTGCTGCTCGTACGCAATCTTAGGTTTACTTTCCTTTTGCCCCCATTTATTTTTATTCACCCTGTATAATTCTTGGCATATCATTAAACGTTTTTATATGATTGCATATATTAATATCAAAATGATATAGAACTTATTGTGTTATTAGTCACTGAATATATCTCATTTTTTTTATTAGTATTTTAAATAAATTATGTAATCATAAAGTCAGTTAGGTATAAATTTTGGATTATTTTACTTGTGTACTTTCATTGCCTTTTATTTTACTTTCATTGCACTTTTATTTTACTTGTATACTTTATTCAGGCCAGAGCCTGTTGCTGGTCGTTGCATTTGTATTTGTATTGCAAATTTTTTTAATCCTTTTATTTTGAATAAGTTCATATGGATGTTTGTACATTAATACAGATGCTTATCAAAATAAAACAAAAATAGAAGAAACTAACCTTTTTCAAATTTCAGGTTTTTATTTTTTGAACATTATTCTTTTTAGCGTTTTCTTTATATTTTATTTCATGCCAAATTACCATTCGTTCAGGGAAAATTTGCATTATAAAATAAGATACAGTAGCTATTATTGAATGAAAAAAATATTTCTAAAACTTGGTCAGGTATTTCATTATGGCTTTTCAAAGAAAACAAAGTGATGAAAGAAAAACTATACATTGAAGCTTCAATGTTATTATTTAGAAGCCAATATGTTGAGCACAGAAATTATAGAAAACAAATCAAATTTTGATTTTTTCCTTTGATAACCTGGACTGCCGAAAAAGACTTATATTTAAATTTCGATGATGGGCAGTGCGGAAAAGGTGCCGTTGAGGAAGCAAAGTTCACAAATAAAACTTGAAATGTTTTAGTCACTTTCTCGATCTGCCGCAATTGTGTTGAAGTTTGGAAAAAATGCAGTTTTTTGAGATTTTTAGGAAATTATTTATGAAAAATTTTAGCACCTAACATCAAAAAACGCATTATATGTGACAAACAAGGTAATTGTTTCAGACAAGTAAGCCGACAATAGCATTTTAACATTTTGACAAAATTTAATTTAAAAGGTAGAAAAAAACAGGAAATTTCCAAATCTTCTAGGCAGTTGTGGAAAAGGAAAGAATTACACCACAGACCTCAAATTGTTTATGGAATTTCTATGCCCCCAGTGGCACCTTTTCCGCCCTACCTGTTATTGAAAATTTTTAATAATTAGCTGAAAATTTCGAAAAAATTGCATTTTTCCCCAACTTCAGCGCATTTGCAGCAGATCAAGAAATTGACCAAAAAATTTCAAATTTTTTATGTGCACTTAGCTTCCCCAATGGCACCCTTTTCTGCACTACCCATCATCGAAACAAAAAAAAATCTTTTTCAACCCACCCTACTATATAGAAACCTCTATATAAGGACTCTAGGTAAACCCATCATGTTTGATCCCTCCCATTTTCAATGTACTGTTGTTATGCTGGTGAATATTTTGCAATTTTTCAATTTTTAGCTTTTTTATGAACAACACTTTAACCCTTTGAAAAAAGATAATTGCACTAATTTTTTATAAAGTTCAAAGCGCTTTGATTGATGCTGTTAGATGTGTTGTACACAGGGTTTGATTACTGAATAGGCCAACTAGGCCATGGCCTAGGGCCCCCAAACTACCCCTGTTTAGTGTTAAACAGCTAAAATTGCTTTAGTCAATGGCTAAATTTGATTCATCTAATGCGTAAAGTTTTAAAACCTCAGTACAGCGGACCCCAAAAAAGTATTTGGCCTAGGGCCTGGTAATATTTTAATCGGGCCCTGGTTGTACACATTTCACTGCATGTCTTTTACTCATGCATTTGGTAATACAGCCACTGCGGATATGACTGCCATGTTCAATCAAAATAATCTGAATTTTCTTCTAGCACGTTATGTTACAGAGCAGTACGAAGTGTTGGGGCAAGAGCATCAGATTGTGTCCAGCATCTTTTCAAGCATAAGACTCCCTCTCACACAAGCTCTTAAAAAGTGCCAGTACTGTCTTAAAACATTTCGCCAGAAGATCGATCTTGAACGGCATCTACGAGTGCACACTGGAGAACGACCTTTTTCCTGTGATTTATGTCCTCGTACATTCAAACGGAAAGAATCTTTGAAATATCATGTAATTTCAAGTCATCAAGGCTTAATTTGAATAAAAAGATAATTATTCGGGCAAAGTATATGATTTTTTGAAATCGTTTATTTTATAGCTTCATGCGTTTTAGATAAACCTGATTTTAGTGAAATTGTTCGGTTTTTTTCCTAATTTGCATGTATGCATTTTGTAACAGGGCTGGGATCTAGATAACTATAGGAAATTTAACAAAAATACAAATGTTACGTTTTAAAAACTGCAAAATATCTTACTGAGTTTAAATTCGAGGAATTTTAGGTATTTTATTAAGTTCTTACCTTTATTCTGCAGGTTTCAAAAAATTTTATGTTTTAAAATTGTTGATAACTATTTAAGTTTTTAGAAACAATTTATGAATGCACCAAGAAAATACTTTTTTGGTAAAATTCGAGAACAGTGTTAAAAATGAGATTTCAAGCATAGGAAAAAAAGAAATTCTGTGCTTTATACTCAAGCGATATCTGGTAAATTAACTGTAAAAAATAACATGTACAGTCCAACAATTTGTAATAAACAGCTTTAATGAAAAAATTAGTTGTATAAAATATATAATGCTAAATGTAAAAATATGTGTGTTTTAGGGTTATAAATGATCTCTTTTTATAACAAAGATGTGTGGAAGCCTGCAATTTTTAGAAAATAACTAAAAGAGGAAAAAATATTAATTTTTTTCTTATGCATGGAATTCTTTATTGGCAACTAAATGACAACTGTATTTTTCTCTTTGAAAAGTTTTTGTTCAAATTTCGTTCGTTGAATGAATAAATCATTTCCATTTCTATGTTTTAAGCTCTTAATTTCGCTTTCAATAGCTTGGAACTGCCATGTCCATTGAGAGTTGTAAAGAATCTGCCGTTCATCATATTTTGCATTTACAGAGGCATAGGATCCCAAATGAAAGCAGGGAGGAATAGCAAATAATTTGTGATGATGATTAGAGTATAAGGAAAAGAATTTTTTAACTCTCGTAAATGTATCATATAAATTGATGTTCTCAACATGTTGTCCTGCAATTCGAAAAAATGCAGAATACGGCCCACATCTTTCTTTTCTAAGCTTTGAAAATAATTCAATTTCATTTTCAATACAAACTAATTTACCGGTGGTCGTTTTTTCTGGTATTTCAACCAAAGATATGCTTAAAATTAATTTTAAAGAATTTAATTTGAAATGAGTAATTGAAAACCTCAAAAATTTCTTCAAGTCTGACTCATGAATTCCTCCGGTCAAACTGATATCCCCATATGTACAACCATACTTAACAAAATTTCCTAGCATAAATTTGTCAGCATTTCCTGACCCCAAGACTAGTAAGTGTCCAACTTTTCCTTTTGATGGCAAGAATAATGTTGCAATAAGATAGGATATAGTCAACTTGACTTGTTCTTTTAATCTATTTAGTGCCGATTTTTCATTAGAAATATTAGTTTCGTTGTCTAATTTTATACCAATAATAAAAGATAATATCATTACAAAAGCATTTATAATGAAATGTAAGGGAATCTTCAAATGGTTACTGTTAATTTCTTTTGCTAATTTTTCTGATGTATCGCGCATTTTGCTTGAACAACTCCCCATCTCCATGTGGCATGTCACAAAAAGTGCTTTGCATATATCCTTTGGACTTTCTGGTATATACTGAGGATCATTTATGATTTTTCTGAGATCAGATAAAACAGTGACATCTCCTTCAGCAACAGACCGAAAAACTAAATTACACATAGCATATACTATGACAGCATTGCTTGAACTGTCAATATCTCCATCCAGATTTAAAAACAAACCGTTTAGTCCACTTTTCCTTAAATAATCCCATAGCCAACAAGCTGGACCAAGACCTATTTCTTCTCCTTCTTTGTAATGATTCAACTCACTGCAGTTAGGCGTAGCTAATATGGAGGAATCTTGTGTTGTAACAGCAAAATTTGCTTTTATGACCGGGTGGGAAACTGTCCTGGGAGTTGATCTCCGAATAGATTTTCTATATGCAGTTACATCATCTAAATCAACTGCAGCAGTGATAACTTCGACGTCTTTCAAAGAAAATTGTTTTCCTATAGAGATGGTCTTCCCATTGCAAGTAACGTGTGATGTCCCATGGAAAAACATTCTTTCGCCATCACATCCTCTTAAATTAGAAAACAAATACACTCCTCCGCACTTAGCAGTTGCTGTTTTAATAACTTCCATTGCTGTTCTAGTGTTTCCAATTTCATGAAATCCCCCACTTGAATTAACTGTTATTTCTATACCGTCGTAAAAATGATATATATTGGAACTTTCTGGATTCCACAGTTCTTCACAAATTTCAAAACCAATGCACGTATCTTCTGTACATATAATTGCATCACCAATGAAAGTAGTTCTCTGGTTAGAAATATCATGAATTATTCTAGGCAAATAAAACTCTTCAACAGTTTGATGTTTGGTCCATCCAGTGAACCATCTAGTTTCATGATAAACTCCATTATCGCATAATTTTTTCTTGGGGCGTATTAAAAGAATCTCTCTGTTTAGTATAATAACTCGGCTATTATAGGCTACATTTTTGTGCATAATAGGCATACCAACATCAATAATGATATTTTGACACTCTTCATGTCTCATTAATTCTGCAACTACCTCCCAGGAATGTAGGAACGTGTCGCTTTCATAAAAGTGATCACCGCAGCTATAGCCTGTTACTTCTAATTCTGGCCCTGTACGATAACTAGCACCCTTTTCCTTGGCTTGTTTTATGCTCTCTACTATTCTTTGAAAATTGCCGGCAAAGTCCATGGCCCATTGATTTAAAGTACACGTCGCCAGAACTGCTGCTCTCATTTTGGAAACAGTTGTCAGCCTGCAAAGAAAATTTGCTTTTGTGTACAAAGCACTTTTACAAACTTTGATTCTCATAAAATACATAATAATTATGAATATTCTGACAATAGTATACGTAAGCAGTGACGATCTGATTGGGGGTCAATTTTGATTTGCAACTCTTTTGTATTGGCCACATTTTCCATCTTAAAAAAGTTCATCTGTTCATTTTGAAAAAAAAAAAAAAAAAGCATCATACATTATTATTGCAGTTGGACCTCCATATATTAAAGTAGCAATTTGTCCCCAAAAAAATCGATGCATAGAAACAAGTTTAGTGTAAGTACACCTAAAACATTTCAAATTTGAAGCTAATTTTAATACGAAACTCCATTTGTATTTTATCAGCGAATAACATTACATGAAAGTTAATAATTAAAAAAAGAATTAATAATAATAATTTGTTATAAATTACTTTACAATAAACTAATCCTGGCATTTGATACATGATCATAGTTGCATTTTTTAAAAAAGGGAGGGATTGTGTAATTTTTTTTCTATATATGGAAACAGTTTTTCTATATGGAATATGTGGAGCAACTTTATATGAAATAGAAATTTTGAATTTCCAAAAAATGTTTTTCTAATACACTCTAACGAGAGTGAAATTGAAACTGCTGTTTTGCCGTTATCCTGTTCTGTTTAAGACTCTTGGCTATTTTACTATTAGTATTAGGTGCTTTAACAATGTAAAAGAAATGACCAATTGAAGTGAAAAGGCCTTTTTGAAGTAAACTGATTTACTTATTTATTTTTGAAGTGACTGATTTACTTCAGCGTAATCTTTTCAAGTTGCCGTTCGCTGCAGATAGAAGCAAATGCGCTTTTATAACAACTTTTCTTCTCGGCTACTTGAAGCCTTGAGATCATACGCTGAGGCATGACGTGGGGGAAGTAATCAATCAATTTCCCATTTCAGGCAATTGATCTGATTCGCCTGAATGAAAGACTAGTAGTGGGTAGTGGCATAGCAAGAAATTCGTAAAAGGGGTGTCCATCAGTCTGAAAAAAGTAAAATATAATGATTGGAAATGTAAATATGAGCAATTCGAATTTTATTTCTATAAATAGACACTAGATATAGTAGTCCAGCCAATCTATGCAAAAAAAAAAGAGCTAAAATCGCAAATCGCGATGTAGTTCTGAATTTTTAATATGTTGTTTGGGTCCCTTAGGGCGGGGCCGTCGCGAATCATAGTAACTTTTTCTTTCCCCGGGCCGCACACTGACTTTAGTGACGTCACACATTGAGTCCTTCCTCCGCGCTCCGCGTTAGATCGAAAGCACGCTTTCGCCCAACCTTTCGCTTAAAAATGGGAATTTATTGTTAAACATATAAAACACGTTAAAACATGTATATTTATTTGCATATTTTTTGCTGGCTTACATATTAGCCGAATCAATGTAGAATGTATAATAATTATCACATTGAAAAATAAGAATAATAGTAAAAATACTTAAAATATAAAGTTTGCAAGTTTCGCGCTTTCCAACAAATCATGTTCTTTTTTTTTTTTTGAAAACTTAAAAAATAATATTGACACCTACCCATTCCGAAGTAAAATTTTTAGGCATAAGATTTTTTCAAACAAATCTACATATATTAAAATGGATGCATTTTTGTATGTTTGTTCCTTAAACAAATCCAGTTTTCGTCGGATTTTCATCAAACTTGGCACAGAGGTTTCTTTGA